>CATIWF010120650.1:0-100512 GCA_949630135.1 Balakata baccata
ACCCCATAAACCAAGAGATACTAATGTAAGGACTTTCAAATCTGGAAGGCAGACAAGTGTGGTGAAAAATGAATCAATAGAAAAGTTCCTAGGCAACGCTTGGGCTCTCTTATTCCCAATTATATGAAGCTGTGTTATGCCATCCTCATAGCAAACGACAGTCACAGATGAACTCGGGTCAGAATTGCAGAAATCAGTAGTGCTATCCCAACCGTTTAGAATATCTGGATAGTTCAAAAGCCGCTGAATTCTTAGGAGGGTCTCACTCTGGGAGGATTGTAGTTGCTCTGAATGATTGGCCAAAAGCAAAACAATGATGAATACTAGGAATACAGAATACTGAAATGCCTTTGCCATCGATTGTGATTGTCGTATATACAGAACTAGCACAACAGCAATGTATAGGAGATATTAGCTGCAAGATTCCATAAAAGGCAGAGGGTTAGCAACTAGTTGATGCCAAGTACTAAAAGTCCATTAATTGAAGCTTAAAGATTCTTCAATTGATTCAAAATTCTAGAATAACTCGAAAACGTATACAGCAGATAATAGAAATGGAAACAAATCACTCCGAAAATTATTTTCGCAAAGTAAACTAAATTAAACTTACCCTTTGCAGAAAACTACACCTTGTTTATCAGGATTGCCACAACTAGTTACTAAGTGATTTATAATGCCATTTTTAGCTACTCATATAACAATTGGAAATAGCATATGTTAATATACAATGATGTGAAATACTTACCTCTTCACATTTGAGCTCAGAATCTAACAAAACCAGTAAGGGGTCTCGAAAAAACTGCTCGTTCTTTTACTCTAAACATCAGCAATAATATATAGATGGAAAATCCAAAATCTCAAGTTTTAGCTTAAGTCCTGTTGTAAAGGGGAAAATAAAAAGTCAATATAAATTTGTTAATAGATGATTATGACTTCCAAATGAAGATATACTCACCAGAGCTTCTTCTCCAACTCCAAAGGAATTAGTCTTATATAAAAGGACAAATCTTCAAAAATACATCAGAACCCAGTTCAGATATTGCTTGTTTTACTTTCAATTCACCTTTCACCCCAGTCAAAATCCAATCGAAACACCAACTACCAATCCTCGAAGAAAACCCAAATGTTACATAACATCATTAATTTTAAGACCTCCTATTTCAATCCGAGAAAGAAAAATCCAGAAAACATCAACAGCCACTCATTAAGAAACATGCCAAGAAGGAGCATCCCAATCCTACTGACACAAAAACAGTTTCTTTGTACACTCAAATACAATTTAGTAACACGGGTTCAAAGAAAAATTTGAACTTTGCACCCGTCAATAATTCAAAACATAAATGACCTGTAAATTGCCATTTGGACCACTACACCTTTATCTTTCTTTTTAAGAATTTTCTTTTTGCAAAAAAGGGGAAGGAAACACTAACAAACTTAATATTCTGCATGTGGTTCTTCTTTCGAAGGTCTAAAGAGAAGGAGCAGGAACGCCATGAAAAAGAAAAAGAGAAAGAAAGATTCTTTTTGCAGAAGAGAGAGGTTTTATTCCCTTGGATGCACAGTGGCATGAATGCCCGCATCAAATTAAAAAGAGTTAAACTGTGATTTTAACTGTTGGGTACTTGGTAAAATTAGTCTGATATGCAGGCACCGGAGTTTAGTTGAGTTGGACAGCGATAAGCTTTCATTTTCTTGTCTGGTGACCTTTGGCTTGCTGTGGCTTCTGTCATTCTGATCCATGGACCCCACCTCTTCGCTATATATGCATACACTGCTATTTTTGGCGCCTTTTCTTTCTCTCCTTTCAACTAACACTATTTGCTATTTATTTGCCTATGCATAAAATTCAAGTTGATGCTGCCAAATTTCATTTCATGTTTTTATTTTTTTTATTTTTCTAATATTAAAAAGGTTTACTACGGTACGCCTGTACATCCTTACATAAGCTGTTAAACGATGATTTATTTAATCTGAACCGTTTATTAATTTTCAATATAAATATTGGATGAATATTTTAAAATTTTGATTATTTAATATGTCTATTATATCCATAGGCTGAGTCTATTAAAATTTTAAAAGTTTTACAATTTAAATTAATAAAAAATTATTTACCTTTTTAATTAGTGGATCAAAAATCTTTTGGATGCTTATCTTAATTTATTTAAAATTAAATTATCACAAGTGTATATCAGGTAATATTTATGATTATATAATGTATTTATCTTCTTAGTGTATTGCTGACATTGTCAGCTGAAGCCTGAAGAGGGATGGTGTAATTGATATGCTGACATTATAATTTGTAGCTTTATGCCCACTATATAGTATATACATAAACAACTACCCACCCAAGATGTAAAAGGGAAGTTCCGCCTGCATGAAATTTATATATATAGCTTTAAAATTATTAAATTATTAATTTTTTATTTTATTTATTAAAATTAAAAATTGATAATTCAATATTTTGAAGTATTTAATATAAAATAGAATTTAACTAAAATCAATTAGATGAACCTGCTAACAGGCTACACCTACAAGTTCCTTTTTTGAGATTTTGAATATGATAAAAGTAAAGAAAATTATCACAATTATCAAATTACAATAATTTAATATCATAAGAAAATTTTATACATTTTGGTATGTACGTGAGAAACAATAAAACTACGTGTCGCTCACTGAATGAAGAAGGTAGCAAACACTTCTCCATATTTCGATCTCTCAAATAGGAAATTACTAAACCTACTTAAAGATGAATTAAAACCAAATTTATTATAAGTGATTAACAAATCTCAATTACCGTACTTAAAAAAAGAGAGAAAAAAATCTAGAACTTTTTTTTCTTTTTGAAGGGCTTGTGGAAACTGTTGGTGCAAAGGTACAAGTACAAGTACAAATTATACGGTGCACCCTCGTTACATGATATTACAGACATGTGTGAGAGAAGTAATAAAAATACGGTGTCAATTTTGTAAATAAAATAAATTTATATAGATTTGTTTATTGATATATGTTCATTAGTTATTAGAAAAATATTCATTAATTTATTGATAAATGTTGATTTTATATTAAAACAAAATCAATAGTTATTTTATATTTTTTTTTATTTTCAAATGCTATTTATCTCGATTTATTGTTTTTCCGATAAGTTTTATCTCGATTTTTTTGTTATATTTTGAGTTTATTTGAAAATAATTCAATAAATTCATATCTACAAATCAATACACGAAAAATATCCATTAAATTAAGTACACAAAAATAAAATGAACTTGTATTAATATAAGAAATGAACAGTTATTAATAAACTAATGAACTTTTAGTTCATTTATTATGAATTTTTTCAGTTTATTCGTAATGAACTTTTACTTTATTTGTAATAAACTATTTTTAATGAACTAATGAATATTTTTAAAAAATCTAATGAACTAGAGGTTCATTCGTAGTGAATGTTTTCAATTTATTCACAATAAACATTCTCAATAAACTATTGAAACTTTACTTTATTAATAATGAACTTTTTTAATAATATACTGAATATTTTTCAATAAACTAATAAATTTTTAATTTATTCATAATGAACATTTTTTCAGTTTATTTGTAATGAATTTTCTTAATAAACTAAGAAACTTTTATTTTATTTGTAATAAATCTTTTTTAATGAACTAATAACATTTTTCAATAAAATAATGAACATTTATTCAATGACAGATTATGAATATTTAAAAAAATGACATCATGTAATTGATAGCTGTACAAGTTTGATTTATTTACAAAACTAATACCGTTTCTTATACATATAATGAGTTTAGTTCATAATACTATATGACCTAGTCGAGCATTTATCAATTGAAGTACAAACAAGTGGGCTTATTTTTCTTTTTGAAGGGCTTGGAATTGAAGAACATGGATTTGGGTGGGGAGGAATGTTTGATGAATCCAAGCACTATGCCAATGGCAGCTTGCACTGTTACATTCTCATGTGTAGAAATTGTAATTTTATTTTGGGTGAATTACACTCACAGAATGTCTTAATTATGTAAATAGTAACCACTATATACTTTAAATATTATTTATAATATAATAGTATCTCAATTTTTATTTTGTGACTAAATGGTATTTCCATCTTTAATCGATAGGATTTGTTTAATATTTCGTTTGAAAAAACACTTCTTCAAAAAAAATTTATATTTTTAATTTTTCTAAATTTTGAAAACTGTTTTTAGGTAAAAATAGGTAAATAGATATTTTTTTCGGAAATAGATTTAAAAAAAGCAATTTATAAAAAAAATTAAAAAAAGTTAATTAAATAAAAAATTTAAAACTTGATGAGATATTCGTCAATAATCATAAATACTATGTTAGACTCCCTAATAGAAATGTGACATATAATATCAAAATCAAATAAATTTAAATAAAAACTAATATCCAATTGAATAATAGCTAAAGAAAAAAATACTATTTAATTACAAAATAAAAATTGAAATATTTTTATTTTATAAATAATATTGGAAGTATGATTTGTTATAATTTACGTAATTAAAGCAGTAGGTGTAATTCATCCATATTTTGTTAAAGGTTTTGGCCGTAATTGGATATATGGTTTTATTGGGACAATTATTTATTCTGATACCTCAAATGTGTATTTCCAAGTCAGAAATTTGTCCTTTTTAGTAAAAACTTAATGCCTGCTTCTAAGATCCAGCTAAGAACACAAATTTAAACTTAGAAAAAGGATCAATAATTGATATTCTAGAAGAAACAATTGAAGGTTTTTTTTTTCTAAGACCCAACTAGAACCCAAATTTAAACTTAGAAAAAGGATCAATAATTGATATTCTAGAAGAAACAATTGAAGTTTTTTTTCTTTCCCTGCAATTCTCAAAAGGTAAATGGTTAAGCAAAATTAGGACTTAGTTAAGTTGGCTAAGATTGATTAAGGATGCATGTTTTAATTGGCAGTTGTTAGGCATACACTTCAATTTGCAAGTGAAGGATGGTCCATCTGTGTATGCATCTGTTGGGCTTTATCCGTTTCCCTTATTCCCTTAACCCAAAGCATAGATAAGCATAAGCTTCACCCAATCTATCTCTGCTTTTGACTTGAGGATTTAAATAAAAAAGGTGAAGGATTTGATAGGATAAGGCAATGAAGAGGATAAGTCACAAGTCACAACTCTTCCCTTTATTTTCTATTGACTCAGGCTCTTCAAGCCCACATATCAAAGTCAAGTCTTTTTTAGTACACAGCTCAGCTATTATAATACTCATAAACCATGGGCGGCACAACCCACTTTCCATTGTTGATAAAGCCATACAACTGTGGTTTTACTGCTATGAACACACCTTTAATATATTCAAAATAAAAAAAAAGACCTTTAATTATCTTCCACAATTTGTGGACCTAAGTACTCAATTCCATTCATCTGTGAATTCTCTGGCATCTCAATCTCTTCCAACCATCCACCCCTCTCTCCCTCCTCTTTTCTCATTTCCACTTCCGCATCTGCATTCAATTCAAAGCTATTAGCTTTCTCTTAACATTTTATTTTCCAAATGTGAAAAAAAAAAAAAACAAAAAGACAGGCTATGACAGACAGAAGAATGTTCCACTCTCTACAGATTCTGAACAAGCCAAAAGAAAAAAAATGTACTACAAAAACAAGCCAAGTTTTGAGTTTTGGGCTGCCATATCTTAAAAATGAGAGTGATAATCATAATGCATTGATCATAATCTTAATATTTCACAAAATATTTAATTAAGAACAGGGAATTAAGGTATGAGAATTTGCTTACTTGAAAAGGAACTGTAAGGATGATCTTTGTAGTAGGAGCCTTCTCGACCATCTTCTATGGAATAGGGAGGTCCAAGCACATCAAGAACTGCACAAGGTGTGATGGCTGTGAATTGATGGATATTGCCTCCTGTTGTTGGATATAATACTGATGTGTTGCATGGAGCTTCAAACACACTATCGGCTACCATTTTTGCCAATTTAACTGAGAAAAAAAAACCAGATTCTGATCAGAACAAACTACACTCCGCTGCATCAAATTATGACAAGGAAGAAATCAAAAGGAACTCACAATTAGAAGGCTGTATAGACTCCTCTGCATTGGGAGGATTAACCCAATCGTACGATTTGATGTGCATTGTCCCTAACAGAAGCTTGCTAAAAACTGTCATCCCCGGATGATTATGCAGTGGGATGACAGCAGTTGCAGGAAGAAAGAAAATGCATAGCTGCACAGCCAAAAAATCAAACATATCAATAACTTAAAACTGAATGGGATGAATAATTTGTTTGCATTGTTAATCTTCAGTTTTACAAGTATATAAAGTCTTTAGCTTTTCAAGGAACTTGAAAGAGTTGAACAGGCCAGTTTTAAAGTTTAAATACTATCAATATGAGATTAATAGGATAATTTAGCAGAAACAGCTCATATTATTTGTTTTATGCATCTGTCAAACAAATTTCAACCTCAAAAATTGTAAAGTAATACATAAAAAGGAAAAAAAACAATACACTTACAGAAAACTCATCGCACTTATAGATGGTTGTGGTAGTGACCCTAGGAATCCCTCTGACTTCAGTTTTAGGCTTAAAGAACTGCAGCTCGCTGCTTAGCCCAACATCCTCTGGCTTCATCTTGTCTGCGGCATAATAAAAAGAAAAGGCTTCTTAACAAATTGACATGAGTTTAGTTTCAATTTAATCTATTCATCTTTGGAACTTTCTTATCTAGATACTTCATTCAATTTCAAGTAATATTACGTTTCATAACGCATAATGTTTAATACGAATTGCTACTAGCCAACCTGACCAATTCGCACAAGGAAAACTCAACTTGTCAACTTGCATTATTTTATTGCTTTGTGAAAAGAGCTTCACGTATTATCTTGTTATATAGAAAGCATAATGTTTAAGATCACATTCACTCGTTGATTTGATCCGCCATGAACCTGATCTAGGCAGGAAAAATCCTATAGTACACCAAGATATGCATATGGAACATATTGCATTTGCACAGATACTGTTAGTTCATACTTGACTTATCCAAATAATGATAGAAATCTACAAATAAACAGTTTATGGTCACAAAATTCACTATCTTTGTGCCTGGAACAAAAAAACAAGGATGGAAATTTACTTCATTACGATATAGGAAAAAACATTTATACACGGACATGTCAATTCGCACCATAAAGATGTAATTGAAAATCTAGATCTCAATCTACATGTTTGCAGACCAATTATTGAAATTTGTGTTTGCCATTTAGAGTGCAAATCTAATATTACGGTTAAAAAATCTCCCATAAAACTCAAATAGATGTGATGTGGATGTGTTGGCATTGATCTCATTGGTTTAGCGGACTAATTCCGATACCGTATTAGGAAAGAAAAAAAAAATGCTCCCATAAAATCATGTCTAGTCTAGGATTGAAAGAATGAATTTTCTAACAGAAACACAATAGTTAGAATCAGACAAAAAGGGAACTATTCCCTACATCGTTCAGAAATTCCTTTAGAGAATTTCAACTACAAACCCAGGTTATTTTAAAAAAAAAAAAAAAATACCAAAATGGGGAATTCACAGTTTATTTTCTTCTTATTCATTAGAAAACTTACCAATTATCACTTACTACGTTGAGACAATTATCACGCAATTTCAATTACAAGGCGAAAACGAAAGCATGACATTAAAGATCATATTGATAAATACTAATCAACACTGATACATACTTCAAAACATACAAAAATGTGATCAGTCACAAATTGTCACGTATCATTTCCAAATTATCTATAAAGAAAAGAATGCTGAATGCAATAACCAAATTATGAACCCAATTAAAGATTAGTGATCTGATTATCATATTGATTAGCAACAATCAATCACTCAAAGGTCAGATCTTATCTTAATAAAGTCAACGATTATAAAATCCAAAAAACCTACCTAGTATGTGGCATAATCTCTCCACATCCTGCGGAAAAGGAACAGTGCCCGGGCCTTTAAACACTTCTCTACATGAATCATAGAGCTCCTGCAAGGTCGTGGGAGCTTTTGGTTTGGACCTCTTAATGATTTTTCTTCTGTATCTTCTCTTCTTCACAATCCTGTTGGCATATCCAACTTTGTGCACATGCCCAACTGGGCCACTTCTTGCTTCAACCACTGCTTCAGTTGTCATCGTCATAAAAGCAATAATTTTTCTGCCCAATCAAAAATCTGAAAACTTGTGTTTCTGTGTATGTATGGAACTTCAAAAAAATATGTTTACATAAGTTGCCACGAACTTTTAGACCCAAGAAAAGGAACAAATGAAATTCAATGCAAAGAAAGAAAACCCACCAAGAAAAATTCAAACTTTATGAATCCAAAGAACTTGGCACTGAGAATATGTATATATAATATGATGGGCAGTTGAATATAAAGGAGAAAATCAAGAAATGGCAAAGATGAAGAGGTGCAACAAGGAAAAAAGGAATGCAATTTAGAAGAGGGAGATGCAGAAACTGTTGGAGAATATGGAAGGTAGAAGCAAGGTAAACGTCCATTATATATATATAAGAAAATGGAAAAACCAGGGGCCAACAAGAACAGGAATTTCGCTTTCGCTTTCAAACTGTGCTCAGAAAACGAATCAAAAGGAAATATCTGCCCTTTTTTTTGGGGGGGTTTTATTTAATGAATTTCTAAGCAATTCCCGCCCCCAAGATTGAGTCTTGAAAACTGCCGGTTTATAGTGCCACCCCTGGTTTTAGGTGCGTTTCTACTTAATAAATTACAGAAAACTCCTTCAAGTTTTAAAAATGACAGTAAAAAATCAAATTTTTTAAAAAATAATAATGTACTCTTAAAAAAACTACTAATATTTTTTTATACAATTTTCACTTTATATTTTTAATAAAAAAATATTTTTATTTTGTTTAATAAAAATGCAATTTGAGTGATAACAGTTAAGAATACTGGAGCTTAAATGTGTTGGAGGCCATACAGTTAAAGTCATTACTTAAAAAAAAAAAAAACTTTAAACTCTTATAAAATTTTATTACACTAAAAAATTTAAATAAAAATATCACAAATATAAAAAAATCATATAATATATTGCTCTATAATATTTAAAATTCATACAATATCAAATAAATAAATATTATTTATAATAGAAAAATACTTTATTAATGTTTTAAAATTTTATTTGTAATGATAATTTATTAAATTTTAATTGGGGTTATCTGTAATTTGTTCTTTCCATATGTGACAAAGGTGGCTACAACTTGTATTTACCATTTTATCTGCCTTTTCTTTTTCTTTTTTTGTCACCATATATTTTTCATAAAGGATGTTTTTCTAATTAATTGGTATAATATTAAGGAAAAAAATCATGCCCCAAAATAAATTTTAATAGTAAATAATCATTTTTTTGCTCTTTTTATTTCATAAATCTAAATTTATTTCTCTATTTATCTCATATAAATTTTTTATTTTTTGGATTTTAAATTTTTATTCAATATATTTTATTCGTTCTCATTTAATATATAATAAAACTTACAATTTTAATTATATTAATTAATTTTTCTTAATTTGCATGAACAAAAAAAAAGCTTAGATAACAGTCGTTATTATAAAAATTAATCAGATTTTATGTTGTCGGGAGTGACAATAAATTTATGTTCTTATGTTAATAATAAAGTGAGATTTTTTAGCATATAAATAATTAAGATTAATAGTACAAACTCATGATTAAAATGTTTCAAATTTTGATTTTATTGATATTTAATTATGTAAAGTAATATTATGCTATTTTAGAGAACCAAAAAGATTTATGTCTGCCATAATTTTTTCATTTCCTATTCACCATTATTAAAATGTTGACCTGACATAAGTAGTTCTTCTTTTATAACTTCAAAGCTTTTTCACTTAAATCAATTTCTGCTATATTATAAAAATTACAATTTTTTATTTTAATTTATTTTAAAAATTATATATATTTTAATAATATTATCTATTCCACTTTATATCTAAATTTTTTATTAATACATTTTTTATTGAAAAATAATTAAATATTAATAAATTCCTTTTTACAGTTTTATATTTGAGAAGAAAGCCTATCACTTTGAAAATTTATAAGTAAAGAGTTTGACTTAAAAAAACTGTTAGACGTTATAAAACTCTTAAATATAAATAAAAAGTGAAAAACATATCTGCTCCATATTTTACTTTTTATTATATTATAAAAAATTTACTCCATATTTTAAATTGTCTTGAAAATTATGTGCACTCTAATAATATTTTTTTATCTCACTCCCAATTTTAATTTAATGTCAATAAAACTATCTAAAAGAAGAAGAAAGAGAGTAAGAGATAAGAAAATGAAAGAAAGAGAAAAAATAAAAATTTATTAAAAGGCATTTAGATAAGCATAGTATACTTAAGAATTTCTCTTAAAAAACCAATTTTATTCCTTATATTTGAGGAAATATAGTATAAATTTTAGATGCTGAGAAAAATAAAAAGAAAAATATAAAGTTATTGGGGGATATAAAACTCTTATATATAAGTAGCGAGGAAAATAAATATATTGTCAGTCACCCAATAACTATTAATGGATATTTTCTTACTGTGTAAAATTTTTTACACTTCCATTAAAGCAATCCTATCTTCGTTCTTAGGTTGTCGGAATGCTCTAATAGGAGTAAATAGAAGGGGAATTATAGATTGATAATAATATTAAATTTGAATTTTTAATTATCTATATAACTATTTATTGGATGAATAAATTTAATTATAAATCAAAAATAAATTATTATATTTACAAAATATAATTTTACTTTATAAACGTAATAATTATATAGTAATCTCGTTTAGTAAAGACATGAAAAAAATATGTATTAGTTAAATTTTACCATATAAGTTTAGTAAGTCTTAGAATTAGTAAGTCAAACCTAATTTATTGAACCAAATGTAGAATTACATACTAATCTTACTACTTAATCAAACAATCCTATTAACCAATCCACATGTTTTAAATGACAATGAAATTTTTTTTGGGCTTTTATATATATATATGTACGTCCAAATGCCACATTTAACACTGTCGGGTCATTGGATCCCAAAAAATTTGAAAAGCTATTATTAATTTATTATGGATACATTATAATAAAATATAAGTTCTATTATTAATAAATAGATTCCAATAAAATTTAATATAATTAACATAAATTTCATTATTTTTAATAAATGGATCCAATAAAATTTTAATAAATGTTTTTCTATTGATAAAACTGATAAAATTTTTTTAGAAAAAATCATGATTATAGAAAAATTAGTTTAAAACTCTTTGGGACTATTATAAAAGAATTTATTTTTGTTTTTTTATTATTGCTTGCATATATATATATATATATATATATTTTTATAATGGCTAAAATATCATAAGAAATATAAACTTTCACCTTTATATGAAAAATATATATATATATATATATATATATACATATGCACTTTAGTATTTTTAATTAAATAAATAAATTTTTAAATTTTTTATTAATTTAGATATTTCAGTCAATGTTTCATAGATATTTTGTTTGCTAACATGCAAAATAATATTAATATTTTAATAGTAATGAAATTGACTAAGTAGCTGGCTCGTCATAAATTTCAAATATGTCAGTGATTCTTTATAATAAATTAGCCGAAATATCTAAATTGATAAATGTCAAAAATTCATTCATTTAATTGAAAAATTAATAGTATAAATTATCTTTGATCCAACTTTGAATGTTCAGTTTTTTTTTTTCAATCTAGTCTTTTATAATTACAATTTATATTATAACCTTATTTGATATTGTGTTTGGAAAAAAGCGATTTTAAGAAAAAAGTTTTTGTATTTTTAATTTTTTTCGAATTTTGAAAACTACTTTTAGTAGAAGTAGGTAAATAGATATTTTTTCAAAAGTAGGTTTGAAAAAGTAATTTATAAAAAATTAAAAAAATTAGTTAATTAAATAAAAAATTCAAAATCTGTTTTTAGAACACTTAATAATAATTATAAACATCCCCTATGTATATGGATCCCACTATAAAAAATTCATAGATTTGCCACTGGATATGCATATGATATGCGTTGTTCATTATGTGCGTATATCATCTATTTGATGAGTATCTTGTGATATAAGCCGTCCATTGCCACTGAAGCATTGGTATATCTGGCGTAACATAGAATGAGACATATATATATATAATCAAACAAATTCACTCTATTTTCAAAAAAAAAAAAAAAAAATTGATTAAATGAGTTGAATTATATTCTTTAATAATATTGACAATAAAATATGATAAATAGAAGCATAATAGAAATTTAATATATAAATTATATATTTGAAAGAAAAAAAAATAAAAAAAATAAGTCTATATTTGTATAATGGAAAAATATAATTTTATATTTAACATATTAACACAACATCTATACAACTATATGAGAATTAAAATTCTAAATAATATAGTCTTATGAAATAATAGTATAAAACATAATTATATTTATTTTTAATTTTCATAATTACAAATAATTTTGTAATATTAAGAAAATGATTTATTAAAGCAAATATCACTTTCATGAAAAAAAATAAAATGGAAGAAGTAATTTAGAAATTGAAGTTGCCAAAAATATATAAAAAAAAAAATTCTAAAAAGCGAATACAACCGAACCAAGAAAAGGTGAAAGCAAACAATCACCGTTGTAAAGTGATTTTACATTTCTCCTTAGGATACCAAAGCTTTTTAAAATGTACAATGAAGTTATTATGCAAAATTATAGAATTTTAACAATAATAATAATAATATAGAATTGGATAATTTTGAAGGGCAATATGGACATTTCAGTGAAAATAAATTGAAAAGAAGTAATGAATCACGTTTCACTCACACGACAAGCTCATGCACGTCCAGATTAGAAGTGTCCACGTCGCGTGCCAGCGCCTCGCCTTCCACCTGTCGCCACCACCGTTCAATTTTCAACAAAAACATCACATTTAATTATTTGTCATTATTTTTTGGTTATTCCAATTTCAATTGTTATTAAATTTTGCCATAAACACGTCTTTATAATAATATTTCATATTCCAATATTAATATGCAAAAAAAAAAAAAACTAGTTTACTTGGCAGGATAATGATTAGTACTGAATTTTAGTACAATAGTTCATCCAATTCTCTCTGTACTCAATTTGACCCTTTTTAACACGTGCTTTCAACAAACATAAATGTCAATTTAATATGTTCCCATTTCTCTTCAAAAAAAATCTGAAATTTCTTCTTGAATTACGTTCCATTTTAATTATCTTAAGAATATGATTTAATCCTTGAAAAAGAATGAAGGCTTAAATATATAAAAAATTTTCAAACTTTACCACAATTATATCTAATTCTATTTTTGTAATAAATTTAACTTTGATATCATTGAACGACACTCCGAATTTAGCTGGTGCAGACATGAAATATTTAATTAAACTCAATCCGATGACATATCAAAATGATTAGACAATCCACGTTAAAGTCAATTAGGTTCTAAGTATGGTTCAACGATATCGAAGCTATATTTATTACAAAAATAGAAATTCATATAATTAAATTTAAATTTTTTAAAAAATTGAATATAATTGTGACATAATGCATAATTTTTTTTTATGTAATTAAGCCAAAAAAAAAATTATTTAATGGCATAATTAATCCAAAAAGGTAGTAATAAATTATAATCACTCCAATAAAATTGGTTTATTGGTAAAATTGAAAAGAAAAAAATATATTTTATTGTTAATATAAAAAGTCAATTCAAATGAAATAAATTTATGATTCAAGAAAAATAATTACATTTTTTCCCAAGATCCATTGGCGGCGTAAATGGTAATGTTTTGATGCTATTGGCTTACGCAAGCACAATGACAACTAAATCCATAATTAACATCATATCCCTCCCACCAAATAAGTCAAGCTTTGCGTGCTAAATATTTTGTGGTTGGCAGTCTGATTCGGGGAAGGGCTGGTCTTTGTCAAGGTTTAAGGAAAAATATTGGCAGTGGAAGAACCATAGGCATTTCGACTGATCCATGGATTCTATCTCTCCCTAAGTTTAGGATTCGGACTGTTTTGTCCTTCAGGTTGTGGTATACATATAGAAAGTTAGCAAAAACAACAATCGTTCACACATCCAAGGAAAGAAAACAGTAGCTTTTCAGCTAACAGCATGCCATCTAATTCACAAATTTATTAACTCTGTAAAATTCAAGGTTTTGAAGCTATTCATATGCCAATCTATCGGTATCATGAAAATTCAATACCCTATAAAACACCCACTCCAATCAACAATAGCAATCATCAATCTAAAACTCCATGCCTCTGGCTCTTAGTTACATAGTTCCTCGATCGATTATATGTGGATGACAAAATTCATGCTCGAATCCTGTAACTGGAACATGTTAAAATGCAACAGCCTTTTACTTTTCGGGCCCGTTCTCTATGATCTCATAACCCCTCAAACGAATTGTTTCATTTTGCAATAAAAAGCTGCTATGCTCACTAAGAAACCGAAGATCATTTCCATGTCACAAGAAAATACAAGATGATCACTGTTATGACCATCCCTATATATTTGATCCATCTATCGACATGGTTTCGCCTCTCAATGAGCCTCAGCACAGAATTGGAGAGCCCTACTGTATTGAGTACATCCAAAGCTTTGCGTTGTGCACTCTGCACCAATTTACATATTTAGTCAGAACAGTCCATACTCAGCTATAAAATGACTGCATATTAACCACTTGTGTTTCTATCAAGATACAAGTTAATGAGAATAATCATTCATAGCAGCAACAGAAACAAGAAGTCCATGCCATCATTAACCAGAATGTTTTCCCTAAAATGTAAAGATTGTGCGTTTTCCACTTAGTTTAAGCTTGATCAGTTTAGCACTCTATGCTCAATAGCTTCTTTCACTAAGCTATAAAACCCAGGGGGATGGACCTCTCACAGTCAGCATTCGCATAACCATCCATCGCGACCCCATCACACTTAAAGCTGACACCGGCCAATAGTCAGCTATGCTAACCAGTAACCAATATGACGTTGCCCAATCTATACTCGGACTTCTGTTTTGTGCTTAATAAAACAATCTCATATGTTACTTCTGATGAACTGAGTCACCCTTGCTAACCAATCTATGCTGCAAACAGTGTTTAGAATCTAATACAAGTTTTACATACCAACTCAAATTCCAGATTACCACACAGGGTTCCCAGGAATTACTTACCTACCAAACCTAATGTTATATTCCTTTTCCTTCTTATAGAGCTCAACAAAAAATGGCATGCTTATATTGCTTAGCAGTCAAAGGGATATAACATTGATGTGGTTATCTAACTATTGTTGTATTAGACTATTAGTTCATAAGAATGTGCCCTTTCAGTGAATAAATTAGGTGCATTAATTCTAGGTACAAAGGATATGCAAAGGATACATAAGGACTAAAGCACAGACCTTTAGACGTTCCCTTTGTTCTGAATATTTGGAAAGTATAGCTGACCCTGTTGATAAAGATTCTTCTAACATTCTTTTTGAATTGTGAACTGACTGCATTGCCTGTGCTTCCTCATCAAATATTCTCAAAACATGAGCTGATTCACCATTCTGTAATACAGAATGCAAATAATTTAAATGGTGAGTAAAAGGATATTTTCAGCAGAATCTAGCATTACTTCTACTTTAATCCATTGAACAATAAATAATACTTACTGCTCTACCAAGTAACTCTGCCCTTTCCTGAGCTTCTCTCATCCGCCTCTGATTTCTAGCAGAGTATCTATCCAAACTTTGTTTCAATGATTCAGCCTCTTCAGCTACTTGCTCTACCTTTCTGTGCAATAAAAAGAGCCCTTCCATCAATACCACTCAACTGATTTTTTTAATTTTTTATAAACTGTTTTTTTCAAAACTGTTTCCGAAAAAACATCTATTTATCTATTTCTGTCCAAAAACAGTTTTTAAAATTCAAAAAGGTTGAAAATACAAATTTTTATTCCAAAAATTATCTTTTCTAAACGTAATACCGTCAATAACTCAACTCAAACTGCAATATCTGAAACTAGTCTATGTTTGTTGATGCTACTGCAACTATGCAAATTGTAACAATGCAGTTTTTTAAATATTATTTTAATTATAAAATAAAAGTCGAGTTAATTTTATGTTATAGATAAGATAATTTTTTAGATACTGAATTGTTACAATTGATATAGACGAGGTCCCGTCGGTAAAATTCACTCCGCTCTATTCAGCTTTGCTAAGTACCAAACTTTCCATAGCACCTAACAATACTTTTTCACAGGGTTCACTATCATATAAAAACTGGACTAAACCAGCCATAAATCTACCACAACACAATAAGTAAAAGTTCTCTCAGCATTGGAAAACATAAGAAACGAGATATGAAGTTTTTCTCAAAAAGAAATTTCACAAGAAATAATTAAAAAGACGGATTACCATAGAACATTTCAAATAAGCAGCAAATGGCTGAAAATAACAACCAATCGAATTTAAGAAAATAAGAGCGGTAATTATATCGGTAAAAGGAATACCTTTTCCAGAGATCACGTTGGGGTTTGGCGGCGATAGAGCGCCAGAAACGATCCATTTCGGCACAAAGGGATTGAATCTGAGATATATCCTTTTTGACGGAGAAGGAAAGCTCCGGCGAGTCCAAGCCTCCGCTAGAAGTAGAACTCTCGAGACGCTCCAACCTTTCAATCCCATCTCGAGCTTTCAGTAACAATTTCTTGGCATTCTGGTATAAGTCCGATAAAGTTCCTCCACCTCCTTCGACGGCCATGGCCATCATCCTCCGTGCTCTGAAAAATAAATATATTAATTGGGTGTGTATTTATTTAGGAAGGAGGCTTGGCAATTGTCACAAAATTTGACCTTTTTCTTCCCTATTATGACTAATATGTTGCAACAAAACATTACAAATGGATTGTCACCTCATCATCCATCTTTGGTAATATAGTAGTCCCCTAATTATTCAAACTTAACAAAACCCTAATTTCATAGACCGGTACAGATGAGAAAGCGGACAAAAACAATTTCAATTAGGAAAACAGGGGAGATTCCTCTAAGCTTAACAAGAACATTTTCTTCTTGTTAAGATTCCTAAAAACAAAAATAAGAAAACATAATCGAATTAAGGTAATCTGAAAGTTGGAGAGAGGATTGACGCCAACCAATTGCTAGATCGAGAGTACGAAATCGATCTCTGGCAGATGGGAAAGGAGACACAGAGAAGCAAGGACGACTTTGGCATTATTATGCAAATGTTACCTAATCTTATTAATTTGTTATAATTTGATATTAAATTTTTTTAATTATTTGCTATTTAAATTTTCCGTTATTGGTTTTCAAATTAAAATTTCATCAGTTGGTTAATATGTCAGATTAGTTAATCAAAACGCCATATTAGTTGTTTTTTTTTACTTGGATACTAATCTACAACATTTGTAGATAACACATTACAATATTTTTAAAAAATTTATAATCATATAATAATAATAAAAAAATTTAATATTAAATTATAACAAAATAATAAAATTTAAAGTAATTTGTGAAACGGAAAAATATAATTGAAATTGCACCCTTCAAAAACAAACAACAGAAAAATAAAAGTAATATTCACACTTCTTAGATTCAAAAATAAATTAATTAATTTTATAATACTTCTCTCATTTATCAGCTATTTTATTTTTAAAAATTATTATTTATTTCAGATTATATATATTAAAATACTTATATTTTACCAATTTATCTATTTGTATATATAAATATTTTAATATAATTAGAATAAATTAACATAAAATAAATCTGAACAAATAATATTACTATTTATTTTTTTAAATCAATTAAATGATCATCGAATTTCGGTGACAGTTTATTTTTTCTTGTTAACATTTTATTAAAGAAGTTTATTATTATTAATTTTATCAAACTTTTTCTTTGTTTTTACAACTCAGATATTTAACAATTCTTTTTAATTTCTCTTTCACACCATCATTCCTGGAGGAGGCTCATCGAAAAGTTGCACTCCGGTTCCCGCTGGCAGGGAAAGCCTGACGTCTTCTGCCTTGTTGAAATTCTGTGGTCCCGTCATCTTTCTGAACTTGACCAGAACTTATTTTCCTACTTGCGGAATCAAGCAGGTTCCTCTGATCTTCATCACCACGCACTGTTCCTGATTCTTCAGCCAAATCTTCCCCAAATCTGACCCGTTTCCTAGCCGCAGCATAATCAAACGGCTTCAGCTGCATAGGCCCTGTTGGTTCTTCGGATTTCTTTATTTTCTCATTTGTTTTGTTCTGATTATTGTTCGACTGTAAACACTTTTGGAAGCTTGTTGACAGTTCAGACAGTGATTCCGGCTCTTCTGCGTCCATTTCTAAAGCAGACTCTACTGGTTTGCAATCCTCGCCAACATCTCTGTCTTCTGAATTCTTATTCCTCACTTCCTCTACATCTGAATCATCTGCCAACACTATAATCTCTTCTAAAGTGGAGGTAGTAGCTGGGACTGCATGAGATTCTTTAGATTGCGAAACTCCTGAAATGTGATTGAGCTCTTCAACTGGTTTTGGCGGTTCATTTCTGCCCATAAATGAATGGAATGGAAGTTTTACAGAAGTTCTGATCCTCTCCAACTTGATCTCTTCTTTCTCCTAAATATTGTTTAGAAAAGATTAATTCAATGCCAGTAAAAAAATTAACACAAATTTTTATCTCATTGAAAAGGAAGCTGGATGAATTGCAAGTCAAGTCTACTCAGCCTTCGATTATGAGCTGGTATACCAACTTCCAGGATATCAAAATCCAGGACAAGCCCCTACCATTTTATGAGAACAAGAGAAAAAATTAAAAAGGAAATCGACCAAGGACAACACAATTGCCTCTAACCCTGATTTAGTACGTGAATATGGTCTCAATTACATTTCAAACTGAAAACCTGAGAATTAAAGCACCAGGAAAGACTGCCAAGGTGGAGGATCCCTTGCTATGAACAGTCACATTATCCAGAATAGGTGTGTACATGGTCAAGGAAAGTTGAAAAAACAGCAGAACAGCCACGGGTATAGAATCGTACCATTTTGGGGCTCTCAGATACTCTCTTCGATGTTGCACCTCCCAGCAGTGCACCAAAAGCACTAGTTGGCTTCTTTTTAACTTGCACAGTTGCTCCGGTAACCTGTTCAATAATACAAACATTTCAGAATATGAAACTCCAAGACTGATTAAAAAAAATTCTACAGTAGGGCAATATTGCAACCATGGCTGAAGGGAATAAGTTCGGAATCGTAATTGCATCTCTATTCTGCAGTGAAACGGCAGGACATCCTCTGGAAATCTGAGAAATGTAAGTACCTGATTCAACACCATTTTCACTAAGATACTTAGAAAAGCCTTCCTGTCCATCTTTGGCATGTTTTGCCTCCTTTTTAAGCTGCGGAGAAGCCGCTTGGAGGATATTCTTCTTGCCATCCATTGCATTGCCATCATAAACAGTATTTCTTCCAGCATCTGCAGTCTCTAGAGTTGTGTGCATATCAAAGTCTTCACAATTATCGTTAACTTCTTTGTTTTCCTGCAAGGCCTTCATGATAAAATAGAATCAGATATATATATATATATATATATATATATATATATATATATAAAAGAGAAAAGTAAGATTTCACAGTAAAAATATTAGGGAGAAGATGTATTTATATAGTGAGTCCCTAATAAGACTCGTCACATGCCAAAAATTAGTTTACCGGTTTCCCTTTTTATGCCTTACCTTTAATTATGGGGCAATTATTAAACAAGCCAAAACAAATGATTCCACATTTCAAACTGCATGAACACATCCTACTATAGCACAAACTCTTCCGAAATATCATGTGACCTCGTCATCAACAAATTTGACAATTTAAATCTCATCATATGAAAACAAAAAATCAGTTATTGGTCAAAATATTGACTTTAAATGCCTCTATTTTAAACTAAAATTAATGTTATAAATATAGTTTGAATTTTCAGTCCATGTCATGCATGAGATAACACCAGATGAAACAGTTACAGATTCTAACATTTAACACAGTGCAAGTTTGGCAACTTAGGCAAGCTAGTGAAGTTATAAACAAGACTCATCCCAGGGAGACCTCAATGTAAACATCACCAAATTTGTGTACCCAAATCTTACTGTTTCCATGCGTCCCTCCTTCAAAAGCTGAGCAGCAGCTTCAAACTCAGCTGCATTTTGCATAGCATGCCTAATGGCGTTAACAATGGAACCAAGATTTCGCTCGACATAGGGGTGCTTTGATTTCAATACTCGACGCAACTTTTGAGGTGTAACAGGCATCTGTTTGGCTTTATCCATTTTCAAAAAAAAAAAAAAGGGTTAAAAAGCAATATACCATTACAACAAAAGCACAAAGCTGTGCATCTTACCAATTTCAAGAAGAGTTTTATTTGGCAATATATAGCCTGTACTCTCATCTTCTGCACGGGCAACCACATCTCTCCACTCAAAAAGCCCCTGCAAGCCATTTAGGTAGCTCACACAAGAGATAAAGAATATCATGATGATGTAACTTAAAAAAAAAAAAGAATCACATGCCAAACTTAATCTACACTACATTCACTAAATCTGACTGCAAGCTTGAATCATCTCAAACTTATTTGTACTTCCAGCAAATTAAACATCTTCCCAATAATTGTGTAACAGTAAAAAAAATAAAAATAAAAATAAAAAAAATGATTAAAGGAGGATGGATAAGAACTCACAGCTACAATGGCAAGCTGCTGAGCAGTGAAATCAGCATTCTGCAACCTATATTCAAACACAGCAACACAATTATTAATTAATTTTCCAACATAGATAGCAAATAGCAAGTGAATGCATAAATTATAACTTCGCAGACAAAGTAAAAAATGCAATATCTGATGATGCAGTTCAAATCAGGAGAGAGTAAATGAGAAAATTAGTTTCATTACATAATTTATGACTTTTCAGAGAAAAAAACATACATGTGGTAAAAAGAATCTCTGAATATCTTTTAACTAATTCATAAATTTTATGATATAACACTGCATTAAACTTAGGCAACCCGGAACAACACAGGCACAAACACACACACACATCAAGGAGGAAAAAATTGCATCAAGGATGATAAATGAGTACAAAAAGGATGAAAAAAGGTTTCTTCCCAAGCAAGTGCAGATAAAAAAAAAAGCAATAAGACAAATACACAAGGCCCTGAAAGAAGAAAAGCCAGCAGGTTATTTTCTGCTTGATCACAGTATCACACCAACTCTAGTATTGACATATAATTGAATAAAGTATAGAAATCCCTCAATTTTTTTAGTAATTACAGTTAAATCCTCCCTTTTTAAAAAGGAAATCATACGCCACTTGACCTTCGGAAAAATATGTATGTAAACCCTCCAATTATGTTTTACTCCATCTTCTCAGCACAATTTTGAAGTAGCTCATATTTTAAATAATATAACATTTTAGTTCATGACTTTTTAACTTTTTGAGGACTAGATGTCAGTTCATTCAAAAACTCATGTAATAAGATGTTATTAAGAGAAAACTTTTGGGATCCAGTAACGTAATAGTATAATTTAAGGATTAAAGCACAAAAAAGGTATAAAGTTGAGGACCATTTAAGTCAATTTTGGGAAAGAAGCAATTTTAAGTGCAGTTAAGATATTAAGGAATTAATGTAATTTAATCCATATATTTGATACAGTTCAAGAAGTTCTATAAGGCACTGTAGACAGAGAAGAGAGGAAAAAGGAGGGAAGCAATCAACAAACATACCCATATATGTGTAGATATGAACTTTCTGTCAAAAGCTCCTTCTCATATAGCTGCATACATACATCATAACTGCGTTTGTAGACCTGTTACAAAAAAAAAAATGCTTAATACACTGTAGAAAAAGAAGAATTTTTTTTTTCAAAGTACCATCTTTTCAAGCAAAGCAAAAGGAGATATTGCACATTCAAATCTCAGCCACATGTTTCACATCACAAGATATTCAGAAAAACATGGACTTGACTAAATTTTTTACTCATGGCAGTCCCTAACGTAGGACTGGATCCAATATGAGAAAAATATTGCAAAATTGAGTCTTAAAGACCCAAATAAAGCTCTAAGTTCTAAATTAGAAGGGAAGGAGCATTAACAAGCCACATAAACTACATTATAATATCCCAAATTTCTTCAGTCCATCTCAACTAGCACTATAGAATATAGACTAAACACCTTATCATGTATAAAAATGAACAATATAATAATTGAAAGTAGTTAATTAAAATCATACCTCCAACAGAGGATTATCAGAACTTTCATTGTCCTTAGGTATTGAGAGCAACATGCCTCTCATCACATCATAGATATACAATAGATAGTGGGTATCTTCTCGGGCATATCTGTCATGACAACAGAAATAATTTATGAGGACAAGCTGATAAAAACTTTCATGTTAAGCGTTACAAACGAAGATATAATAAACTTACAGCATCAGAAAGAAAAGTGAGCAAACTAAATGAATAAATATCGCCAAAGAAAGTTGCTAAGCAAGTTTTAACTTTGCCCCTTTGGAATGAAGTTTATACGGCAAATACATGCAAAAAATTCAGGGAGCCGGAAAATCATTGTGCTGGAAACTTTGCCAGTATGTTCAAGGTATTTGTTTGGACAACACTACCTACTGTAGTTCACTAAATTTCAATAGCAAGTTCCTAAACAACCATAGTTGTTAAAGGCTCGCTCTTGAGCCTTAAAAATCCAAAGACAGGCATTGTCACAAAGGCGCGCCCCTTTGTGACATTAGTAAAATATTTGTATTTTTTTCTTATTTTTAGTGTGGGGAAACCTGAACTATAGATTATAAATTGAAAAGAACTCTTAGCAAACCTTACCATACATAATTATTTTCAAAACAAACAATAAAAACGAAAAAATAAAAATTTGGGCAAAGAAAATATCTGTTCCAGTTTCCTCAAAGACGATTTGAACAGCACAATTTAGGCGAAAAACTAATTGTACTTTGCTATAATAATTCATAATTCATAATTAATGAGTGTTAGAACTTGTTAAATATAATATTAATAAGCTTAGAATCTTTTATGTTTAGAACTTCAAGTCTTTAGTAAATCTAGGAGCCTTGTGTTTAAGATTTCAAACCTTAATTAAGTTTTTTTTTCTTTATGTATGTGTTTTTATTTTGTTGTTATGACTTATGTGTTTTAAGTTTTAACAGTTATAATATTATATTACCTTGCTAGTAGTCTAAAAATAAAATTTATAATTTTTTCAATTATTTTTTATTTTTGCGCCTCATGTTACTCAGGCGTGCACCTAGGCTCTAGGACCCCTTAGCGCCTTTAATAACTATGTAAACAACATATGCTCTCATATTGTCCCAGACAACTCTTTTTCCCCTTTTCTAGGCTTTCTTTTCGTGTATAAAATATATATACGGACTCATCAGTGTTTAAGATACCTTCCCTGAATTTGCAAAACATCTTTAACCCTATATATATACAAATTTCTAGCCTCCTGAAATAAAGAATCTGGCAATTTCTTTTCAACCTAGCACAGATGTTTTATCATATCCAGAGGCTCAGGTATCATCTAATTTAGAAAAATTGATGAACTGAGTAGAGACAAGGAAATAAAATAAGATCTGAAATTCCATATTCATACTCACCTAAGCATCTCATCAGGAAGCGGGCGTAATCTCCAATCTGCATTCTGGTATCTGCAAGAACAGGAGAACTCAACTTTATAATAAATGAAAAGATTTAAGACACACACACACAAACAGAGACATAGATTGTAAGTGCATACGCATGTAAGAATATGTGCCTAAGCATACAAATATATCATATAGCAGATTAAGGGATTAAAAAATAAGGACCTACTCTTTGTTGGCAGTAATTCCACAGAAATGCTGTAAAAGATACTCCAAACTATTTCTACCCAACTTCAATACTCTTGAGGCCTGATATAAGATGGAAAACAAACCAAAGTAAAAATTAAATGGAAAGGTACATCCGTCCAATTTTTATGTAGGCAAATGATCAAACAACTAGAATACTTATTCTTCTGGACCACAAATTGTACATATTAGTCAATCAGAAAAAACACATTCCATAAAAATTCAAAACAGTAATTAACAAATTTGTCAGTATCACATTGCAAACAAACAGCATTAGACTCAAAGTATAGAACCTGTCCAGTGTCAAACAAGTTGCAGATATATATGCCAAAATCCCGTTGCAGCCACACAATATCACGATCTGCTCCATGCATGACCTAATTAAATAAAATGCAATCACATATATGAAAAAATATGTCACAAAACAGAAAATGAGGATGTCCAAAAGACAAACCTTTTTCTTGGCGGGATCCTTGAAAATTTCTCTAAGGTAAGGACCAACTTGTACTCGAAGTTTTAAAGTGTCGATAATGAAATCCTCAGTTCTGGTAGAAATTTGCATCAAGCATGTCAGTCCTTGGAAAGAGCGATACTGATTATGTTCAAGATCAACCTAGACATTGTAAGAAGAAGTCAAAAATCCCCATTTTGTGAACCAACCTAAGAAGTTTGCTTGGCACTGCAATGCTATCAACAGAACACACAAAATTTGAAAGTATGCAAGATAACAAATTATTCCCAGACAAGTCAAATCAGATTCATAGTCCACTAATTTTGACCCAACCCAAAAAGATGTAAGATATTATTGCTAAAAGAAAACAATAGAACAAAGAAGTCATGATAATAACAAGGCGAAAAATATAAAAATAAAAAGCTAACCCTCTCATGAATTTCCTCAAGAAAGAAAAAGCTACACACTTTAACTCATTCCAAAAGCAAATAAAAGAAGAATCGAAGTAAAATGCACTGTAGAGAACTCAAAAATTACAGAATGCATATTAATCAATGATAAACATGTAGAAAATTAGGACCTCTTTTATAAGAACAATACCACCAAGCAGAATAAATCCTAAAAGCTATAAACTATCTCTAGGTAAAAGCAAATTTTAATTAAAAGAAAATGAATAGCATAAGCGCCGACTAAGAAAACAGAATGCTTGGATTGGTTGCCAACAATGAAACCAAGAAATCCAAAAGGCATCCCAAACAGATGCAAATTGGTTATTTCACAACTAAAAGTATATAAAAAATTAAGAGTAGTAAACTTTTACCGCAAATTCATTCACTTCACGCAATTTAGATACCAACTCCTTCAGACCTTTCACTTCTTCCACAAGCTTGAATGGGGTGTGCTCCACTGGATGTGGTAATACAGGCTCAACATCCCCAGTACTTTTATCCACAAAATCCAACACAGACAGTTTTTCCTACATTTCCTCATTAAAAAACGTGACTACGAAAAAACAAAAGGTATTTGTTTCACCCTTCTGACTAAACATCGCCAACAAGGGCACAAGACAAGATGCACAGAAAGTTGCTAAAGTGAAATCAATATATGAAAAATCAGAAAAAATTATGAATACATTGTTTCATGCTGACAAGGAAAATCAAATTAAGATGCATACGCAACAAAAAAGAAAGTACTCATCTCACATGTACAATACATCCCTTGATGGTCAATGAATGGTGAACACAGCTGATGCAGGCCTCTAGCGAAATCAATTAGGCTCGGTAACTATCGATAGATATACAAGTGCTAATATCCTTAATCAAAATCATGCTCATATGCATGACAAGGAATCTTAAAAATCAAGGGGTACTTCCTCTCCTTCAAACTCTCCCAATTCCTCCTCTTAGCACCAGACCATTTCACTCAACCCAACCCAAATAATTATGTTCAAACCAAGGAAAATGCAACAAAGCAACAGACAAAACAAGAAAATACCTAAAAAGGATAAAAACTAACCAGGGGATGATACCGCAACCCATCCTCACTCCTCTGCAACCAAACATGATCAAACGGCTGGTTCGAATTATTGACAACTATCTTGTACTCCTGTTGAGGTTTCTTTATTGTAGGTATATGAAACGGCACTTTTGCTTTTACTCCCTTAGCCTTCTTATCAGCCACCTTCACTCCTGAGCTGTTCACTGAGCCACCCAGCGATCCGCTCCCAGAGTTAATTAAACCCTTCTTTTTCTTTCCATAAACCATTTGAAACCCACTTTCGGAGTCCATTCCCAATACCCTACCAGTTTGCTCTTCCTTCTTCCGGGCACTTTGGAATTCATCGATGGACGCGTCAAAACGCTCCAATATCTCGTCGTTCATGTTGACAAGCCAATCGTAAGATTCATCAATGTCAACATCACCGGGAAACTGTAATCGTTCCTTCAAAATGCAATTTGAGGATCCTATTGATTCGAGAAGAGATGAAGATTCCGTGGCAATTTGTTGAATAGGAAGCTTGAACTCGTCAAAGTTGTTGTAGAAATGAAAATCTTTGTTTGAAGGGATCGTACGGGCTGAAACAGAGAGGCTTACTAATGAAGATGATAGAGGGCCAGCAGCTAGGGTATGCAAGATTTGTGATTTCGATGGGGTTTGAGTAGTTTGATCAATGTGCATGGCGTCTTCGCTCATAGTGTCCCTGCGCAGAAAGGAGAAAGTGCAGTTAGGTTTGAAAGAATTTAAGCTCAAGTTCGGGTTAGGGTTTTAAAGTCCGCCAATTTTTACAGTGGCAGAGAGAGAGAGAGAGAGAGAGAGGGAAGAGAATGAAAGCGTGTGAATGTTGGTTTAATTGATATTTTTATCTGTGAAATTAATTCGAATTGATTTAGATTGATTCGGTTTTCGGATTTATATAACCCAATTCCGGGTGTCCGCATAATTTTTCGGTTATCTTGTCGGGTTTGACGGTTGACCAAAATTGACCTGCTGACAAGACCAACCGAACAAACGTACGAAAGCAACATACTTGCGTAACTTTTCTTCTGAGAAGGGCAAGGGTTCTCTCTTCTGCTCTCTACCATAGCCTATCTACTTCAACGACGTCCCGCTTCTTCCATCAATTCCCTTCACAAAGAAAGATGAGGTACTTTCATGCTCTCTCAGTCTCTCCGTCCGCCGTTCAATTTCTTTTGATTTCAAACATTCTGACAATAAAACGATTTCTTTTGATTTCGAGTTGTTTAGTCGCCATCCGGAGGTTCTCTGGGCTCAGCGGTCCGATAAGGTATATCTAACCATCGCATTACCCGACGCGAGAGACATTTTGGTGAAATGCGAGGCTGAGGGTGTGTTCAGTTTCTCGGCTGTTGGTGTTCAAGGCGAATCCTTTGATTTTACTTTGCAACTCTATGGAGCTATTGTTCCTGAGGTTTTTTAAACATTTTTCTGTCGTGTGTAGATTTGATTTGCGAATCGTGAAATTTCATTTGATTTTCTTAGAAAGTTTGTTTCTTTTTGCTCCCTTATGGTTCAGGGGTGTAAAACTAATGCTGGGTTAAGGAATATAAGATGCTCAGTTCAGAAACAAGACAAGGGCTGGTGGAAAAGACTTTTAAAGTCTGAAGAAAAGCCTGCACCTTACATTAAGGTTGACTGGAACAAATGGTGTGATGAGGATGATGAAGAGTCTACTTGTAAGTATTTATTTTAATTTCTCTTTCTGTTATTCTTTTATATCATTATGGATTCTGTCTTCTTAATTGTACTTTAGCCTGTCTCAAACGTCAGCGTTACTTTCAAGATTTCTGGCAGTTAGTAGATTACTATAACTAATTAAATGCAGTATCATCCTAAATCAATCCAATTAAATATATATATATATTGTTGGGTGATTGGACTGGTTTAGTCCTAAAAATTTCTCAACTAATTGTCTTTTATGATGCATAAACCCTGACCTAGATTCTGACAAATGATGCTTTGATGCATTTCCTCACTAATGCGAGCTGGAACCGTACCTCTGTATGCTGAATCATATGGCGCAATATTTTCAAATGATCTCTTTATTGTGTTAATTTATGCTTGCACTGTGCATATCATATTATCTTTGCCAAGCTGGGAATGTGATTATTTATCCTTCTCGTAATTAGGTGTGTTGACATGTGTCCTGTAATCCTACTTTAGGCTTATTTTCTGTTGTGAGAGAGAGAGGAACAGCTATTTCATTATTGGGTGCAGGGCGAATTTACATGGGGCAAAGGGGGCACTTGCTTAAAAATGACTGAGTTATATATATTTTTTGACCCCATATTACATTTTGTCTTTGCCTCCATTATAATTTATTTTGCTAAATTTTTTAGAAATATTTATTTTGCTATTAAAAATTATTATATAAACAAAAATTTATTCCTATTGATGTTAACTTATGGATTCACCCCTGATTGAGTGAAAACATAAGTGCATATGAGGTTGTTTTTTTTTCTTTTTTTTTCTTTTGTGGTTTCAAAGCAACTATTTTTACTGGTCTTGCCATTTTCATAAAAGAAAAAAAAAATCAGATGTAATTATCATTGCATGAAAGGAGACATGCTGAAAACTTTAGAGCTTTCTTTCTCAATAGCTTGACTTAATGAATTAAATGTGGAAATTGAAGTTGCTCTAGTTAATATTGCTTTGTTTAGTTATAATATATATGTTTTTTAGGGTAAATAGAGCTATTGATTTGCATAGAAAATAATTCGAAAGGGAAAGCTTAGAAATCCTGTATCATCTTGTCACCTTTATATCCATTTAGTTGACTCTGGTTATGGGTGCCCTGGAATAAGTATGATAATCTTGAAATGGTTTGCAACAAACTTCCGATGATGACATTCACAATTCATCAGCGTCCTTCTTGAAGAAAAATTTAGGCTGAGGTGCTTCTTGATGAAAGATGCAAATTTAACTCATATATGCTGGCAGTATTTGTTGCATCCATGCCAGCTACAGTAACAGGGTCTCAAGATTATACTATTGTTGGTGATATTGCACCATTGTCCATTGACATAAGAAATACTTGATCTTTGTCTCACATAACTATAAAATTTTTTTAGTATTGTAATTGTTACATGTGCAAAAGATGGCAACTTTTTGATTTTGGGTGAGAAGTATCTGATTTCATGTCTGTGGTTTTGTGCAGCTGATTTGGCATCTGATGATGATACTACTGCGGTAATTGAATTTATTCTTTTTATTTTTTTGTTCCTACCTCTAGAAAATTACTTTTATATGTGCTCTGTATCTCCAAGTTAGTGACTCTTTTTTTCTTTTGCAGTATAATGAAGATGATGAAGGCTACGATGATGAAGGAATGCTGTGTGAGTTACTACTTGATCACCTTTGTTACTGTCATAAAATATTGCATGATTAACACACTCGCTTTCTTCAGTATCTTATACATCACTTATACCTCTTTTGTGTTATTATAGTTATAAATTTGTGAGGAATGAAGTTAATTATTTATGCTGCATATGATTTTACTTAAATTCAGTTATTTCATCATCACACAAATCAGTTTCATCTGAGAATGTGTCAATTTTAATGCTCTATTTTAATGAAATATTGTAGCTTCTTAATATCTCTTTGTAAGCAGTTGGTAGCTATGCTGACAATCTTTTAAACATGAATTGCAGATCTTCCTGATCTGGAGAAGGCTAGGGGAAACTAATTAAGAACGAGTACTAACAGGTAGTCACATGAAACTACGGTGTCAAACGGTTGCTGAACTTTGTCAACGATAGATATGCATGGAGCACAATTTAAATTGATTATGTGTCAAACTACTGTATGCTTCTGAAGTTTGTATATATTAGATCTATGGTGTTCTTTACCTTTTTTAATGTTACAATTGGGCCTTGATATGTTCATTGGTTTTTCTTAAACCCTAATGTTTTTGGAGTTTCAACTTACTATGTTTCCCCGAGCCCTTTCTATCTTCCATCAGGAGGAATGTCTCACACTCTAGGCCAACACTGATAAACTTTTCAAATTATTGACAGTTGCAACCAACGGATAATAAAGCAAAAATCCTTAAATTTGCCTCTTTAATACACGAAAAACCAGACAGTTAAATTCATAAATACATGAAGCAGAGAATATGAAGTTGCAGAGCATATCAAACTATAACTTTGACTATTACTGATATCTATATTGGGGACTAAGCAGTCTTATCTTCAATATGTACTTGGATTATTGGGATAGAATCCCACCATTCTTTTAATCTTCTGTTTCCTTGCTCATTTGCCATGTACTTCCCTAGCTTCGATGTTGTAATGAAGTAGTATACTGTGCTTACCATAATAATGTACTTCAAGGGTATCAGTGCGAAGATGATTGCCAGCACAGTCATCGCCACCATTACCACGTCTGTGTGCTGCATATAAAAATTAGAAACTTAATGGCGATCCGATATCAGAGAAAACATGAGCAACATATAGAGTTCTAGCAACAGTTTATGCTTTAAATTTACTGCCAGAAACAGACAAGCCTTTGCTTCTGCTTCGTTTCTCCATTGGTTACATGACAAATAATTGTTTATAATAATTAAATGCTTTTAGAAACTGAAATTTCAGGGTGGTGATTCGAGTACCTTAGGAGCTTTTGAACACATAATTGACCAGATTTTCAGCATTGCTAAATTTGTGGCTTGCATAAGTTCATGAAGAGTTTTCAATCCAAATTGAGCTGCCACTATGCTTTCCACTGTAGTCTTTTGATCTGAGCTAGGGCATACAACTAGTTCGTCGCATTTGTCTGGAGTTTGTCCTAGTCTTTTACGAAGCATCTTCGATACTGTCCATAACATGAAAGCAGCTATTGCCTTGCCAATCCACTCCCTGTATCTCGATGACAATATTCACTAGCCATACTTGGAAAATCTAAATAAGAACTACTGAATTTCCATTTACAGAAGTAATTCATACGTAATAATAGCTTACTTGTAGCAAATTATCAAAGATGTAACAATCACTATGATAGTAGTTGCTGGTCTTTCCCAGGAAACCACTTCTTGGAACCAAGGTACCACACTTTTAAGTGGCTTTAGCAACTCCTACAGCATGAAACAAAGTAAAAGATGTGTACCATAATAAGAATAGTGGCACTAATTAGTGATTAAGTTCAACATGTTTCAACTACTTAATTACCATAAGAACAGTAGCACTTTCACTGATCCCTTCCTCTTTCAGCCCCTCTGCAGTAGCTTTGGCTATTTCGACTTCCTTTGCTTCCTCTCTAGCTTGATTGATGGCACTCTCCAGCGAGTGACTAGTATCTAGAGCACTTGTGCATTCCTTTCCTAATTCTCTAACTTCTATGCTCGAGACACCTGATTGAGGCATGTTCAAACTCCTTAGAATTGAGCTACTACTACAAGGATGTCCACTACTGACTTTCTTCAGGCTGCCAGCAAGCTCCTCTAGTACATAGTCTCCTCTAGGTAACTCATCAAACAATGAAAATATCAAGAATTTCGTTGGGGCTGGAGGCGATATTCTAAGCATCTCTCTTGCTGCATGAAGCCTTATGATTCCGAATATTGTTCTTGAATGCATTTCCCACGACTGTATTGGACATTCCACCTTATAGTTCGACAGGAAGCGGTGCAGAAGCATAACTTCCTTTATAAGTGCAAGCCAATGATCCCGTCTAGTAGAACTGGTCATCTCCGGAAACTCCAGCACAAATCCTTCTGATCTAGAAAATTGGAGAGAAAAATCCATTCACAATCATATCAAAAAGGAGATGCATTTCGGTATACATTATGAACACAATTGATGCTATCAATTCTTAAAATATGAACACAATAATCCAATGATTCAGCAGTAGACTTGCAGTAATGACGGCCATGATATTAATGTTGCTTATGCACAATTGCTTTCTTACAATTCAGGAGACTCGTAGATTACAGCCTTGTCAAAAAGAGGAGCACCCCATGGACCAGTAGCAGTTGGTTTGACGGAGTGTTCGATATCTTTCGAAAGGTCAATTTTAAGTGCATCATCATAGGCTATTGCTTTTGAAGCCTCAAAGTATAGAGCATAATTCGTGAGTGTAAGCCTACCTAAAATAAAAATATTCAACAATGAGAACCAAACTAAGTCAAAAAGTTTATCAGAAATTTGTGAAAAAAACAAGGAAAATACATTAAAGAGTACCGGGCCAACTTGTTCCACCAATGTGGCGTACTACTCTCTGTGAGCTAGCAGTGCCTTCAACATGTAGTATAAATTCATCATCTGCAAGCTCCACAGCCTTTGGCTTTGCTTGGTTTTGCAAATGCTTTATGCATCTAAGAAATCAATAAATTCACATTGAATTCAATTTCATACTCAGAATGAAAATTCCAAATTGTGAAGTAACGTAAGCTAGTTGTACTAGTTGAGTAATTAGAAGCAGTACTTATGAATTTCTTTCAAGAATTTGTCATAAGCAGGGTAAAACAGGCGGTAGCCTGTTGGTGCTGTCAGAGTTTCAAATGTGAATCTTCCATTAACAACATCTGCAGCCAAAGGAACCAATTTTCCCAACCACACAAATGCATCTTCTCCAACACTTAGCTCCTCATTAACCTACCATCAGCGCACCATTAATTTATAAAACAAAATGTACTATAAGAAGGAAAACGCAAAAAAATTAAAGATAGCCAACAAAGAATTCCTTACAAGCAGTGGCATGAGATCAGTATAAAAAAGAGGGATATCTTCTTGTTCATCAGCAACATTTGCAGGTATCTTCCTGTCTTCTCTCCCTTTTCCCTCAGATTCCTGTCATCAGTGGTCAACAAATACCACAGATAATATAGAAAAGAAAATTGGCAAAAATTAGATGGACAAATTAATGTTTAGAATTTACAATTCTAGACTCTTCATCCAAGGAACTGGGCATCTCCCAGGCAAGCATCGCATCAAAGGAGAATCGACTAAAAGACCCATCAGCAGTCTTTTCTTCTATTGATTTACATTGTTCATGAAGAGCCTTTGAGCAACAAAATTCCACCAGTTTCCTCGAATAACCACTGGTATCAGGCTTCCATTCCGCTAATTCAAACTCCTCCACCAATTTATCCACACAAGTATTCAACTTTCTGTCGCAAAAATAGGACCCATCAATCAATTAATGCATTTATTGGCAGTGAGTCAAAATATCAAACAGGAAACAATGTCCTATAGCAAAAACATAGAAAGAGAAAGAGAGAGACAATACATGGCAGAATTGTTGATGACGTCGACGGCAATGGAGGATAAATACTTCATGATTTTGAGGTGGGGATGGAACTGCTTCACATGGGGGAAGGAGAAGTTAATAAAAGCTTTCCGGTTAATGGGGAAAGAAGAAAGAGAGAGTCCAAATCGGGCATCTGTTGTTCTGTTTGGCAGCCACGTTTTGGGGTGGCCATGCTCAAGTTGCTGACACTTGGTGCTCAGTGTCAGCTCTTGTGCCTAAGGTTCTCATCTTAATATGATTTTGGCTCTTTTGTAACCATTTTTATTAGATGAATTCCAATCCAAATATCGTCACTCAATATTAATATCCATCACCTCCAATTCATTTAATACATAATTCTCTTATATTATATGTTTTATAATTAACTAACTTAAATGAATTAATATAAGTTGTTATTGAAGTTATTGGAATAAAATAGGCAAAATACATGCTCTGTCTATTTTTATCATTTTATTGCTAGTTTTTGTTGTCCAAATTATTTTTTATATTTCGCTTTTTTTATAATATTTATTTAAAATTTAAATTTTATTATAATATATTTTTTTATCGGTGTATATATTTTTATACGTTCATATATTTTTTTCGGCATATTATGTCATTTTATAATGATTAGATGTATTGTATTTCTAAATTTTTAAAGAGCAAAATGAATAAAAAATAAAGTGTAAAAAATAATTTAGATAAATGACTGGTGAATTTTACCAATGGTACCCCAACTAAATAAACTGTAACAATTTAGTTTTTCAAAAATTATTTTAGTTATAAAATAAAAGTTGATGTAATTTTATATTACAAATAATATTTGAGATACTGAATTGTTACAATTTACATAATTAAAGTATCGTCCGTAAAATTCACCCAATAAAAAACCGATTAAATAGATAAAATAACAAAAACGAATAATTACAAAAAATACTAAATATATTTTATATCGATATAAAAATATATAAATTTTTCTAACAGATGATATTATTGTAATATTATTTGAAAATGTCTTATATTTTATATAATATTCATTATTACCAAAATAAATATGTATATTTTATTTTGATTAGATAATTATTTACATTACACGATTTTTTTTTTCTTTTTTCTTTTATCCTCTTTAAAGTAACTAGTTTTTTATTATATTATCGTGTTTTGCACCGTGATTATTAGATATTGAACTTATTATTAATCACCATTATATATATATATATATTATTAATTTGTTTCATTTTATTATGGTATATTATTCATAGCGAGTTATACAAGTACATGTCTATTTCAAATTCCATCAAATTACTAATTTGTTCATTGTTAAGAGTCATATATAAAATAGATGTAGTAAATATTTTACGATTCTAATAATAATAAATTATGTATGGTGATAAATTTATAGGTTTATTGATTAAAATTTGATTATTTATCATTTAAAATTTGATTATTCATCATTTTGAACTTAATTATTTATCGTATATTTATCATTTATAGATTTAATATTTATATTTTGATTGTTCATCGTCTTGAACTTGATTATTCATCATTTTGAATTTAATTGTTCATTGCATGTTCTTTACTTATAACACAATTTTTATTAGTTTTTATTACTTATTAAGTTATTTAATTATCTTATTAATTTTTAATACTTAAGTTAATTAATTTGATATGTAATAAAATTAATAAAATAAAATAATTTAATAATTTAATGGAAAAATATTTAAAATAATATAAAAATAAAATAATAAATAATATTAAGATAATATTAATATTAAATATATGTTAAAATAAATGAAATAATGAAATTCACAAATATATCAAAATTAATATTTTTTATTTAAAACAATAAATAATAAATAATTAAAGTACTCAATAATACTAAATAATTAAGTTAATTAATTTTATATGTAATAAAAATTAATAAAATAAAATAATTTAAATATTTAATAGAAAAATATTTAAAATAATACAAATATTATATAACATTAAATTAAATTAATGTTAATATTAAATTTATATTTAAAGATGATTGTTAATTATATTTGATTCTTATACTATACTATATATGAAAAACCACTCCAAATTATTTTACCTATTATTGTTGTTAATTTATTTATTGTATATAAATTATTTTATCCATTATATTTTTTTTTACTGTATCTTTCTAATATTTTTTTAAAATTATTTTTTTTTTCTTTTCAATATTAATGAATGAATGAACTTACTGAAATCTGTGAGATTTTATTTTGCTGTTAGGTTATTGTTTCTCTCTGCTGAATTTTCTTTTCTTAATATGTAATAGTTGCTTGCAAATTAAAAATTTGCTCATAAATTTCTCTTCATATTAAATTTGAAACTTCCACATGAGAAACTTGCAAGCAACGAGAGTGCTTTTTGCTTATTATCTTTGCAACATATGTTCGACTGGTTCACTCCAATATCTAACAAAACCCAGTTACTAATTGTCTAAATTAAGGTCGTAGATACTTTGGTGCAATCTAAAATTTTCATTTCAATTCCAAAGAAGCTAAACTATGTATTTTCTTCAATGATTAGCAGTCATTACCATAAGAAAAGAAGATCAATGCCAATTGGTGGACTCACATATGCAATTCTCAAAACACGTTCGAATTCAACCACTTTTTATGTAAGGAAAAGTTTAAAAAACAAGTATGTGGTTTTCGACTTTTATAATTTTAAATACATTGTATTTTTTTGGTACAAAATGGATACTGTAGTTTGCACCGCTAGCAACTTTAAGTATATATCTTTAATGAAGTTAAAAAATATGGAAAAAAAATTCAAAAATAGGCATGTGGTTTTCGAATCTTATAACTTTAAGTATGTTATATTTTTTTTTTGCAAAATGGGTAATATGGTTTATGTCGTTAATAATTTTAAGTATATTTCTCTAACATTCAGAATGACAAGAAAGAGAAAAAGAAAGCTTTCAACACAACTTCGAATGATTCTAGTAATTCAAGTTATGAAAAATCAGGTGATGAAATTGTCAATTTTATATTTTTAGATTGATAATGGATGAAATTAATAGGAATCATCCTATTAATGATTTCCTTCATCTTGTTGAATCTAGAAATAAAATTCTTAAAACTACTAACTTCTTTTTCTAATAATACATTTTCTCAACAAGTTTGACATGATAATTTAAAATCTTATCTTTAGTAGAAATGTATTCATCTAAAGATTTAGTTAGTTTTTCATTAAAAGTTTTTTATTTATGAAGTTTTCATTTTAGAGTTCTAATTATTTATTTAAGTGAACTAATTCTAGAAAAATATTTTTCACATTTATGTATAAATTTTTTAATAACATGCATCATGTCATTACCTAATTTTTTATTACTTGAATTATTAGAATCATCCCAAATTATTTTGAAGGTTTTACTCTTCTCTTTTTTATACTTTTGAGTGTTAGAGGAATATATTTAAAATTGCTAATGACACAAATCATTGTACTCATTTTGTAAAAAAAAAAAATATTTGGAAAATTTAGAAACCACATACATGTTTTTTGAATTTTTCTCGAGATTTTTTAATGCTATTAAAAATATATACTTAAAATTACTAATAGTGCAAACCACAATATTCATTTTGCACAAGAAATACTACGTACTTAAAATTGTAAAAGTCGAAAATCACATATCTGTTTTTTAAACTTTTCCCATATATATATATAAATAAAAGATAGTAACATAATTTTAATAGAATTGAATTTTTAATTAATAAATTATTAATACCATTTACTAACAAATTAAATTATTAAATGATAAAATTAATCAAATTAATTAATATAATTTGATTAATTTTTTCTTAAATTTGTAATTGTCATATTTTTACTGGTAAAAGAAAAAATATTTCTACAATTTGTAAAGAATATGTACGGTAATAGTATCCATCAAAACTAGTAAGCACCAAGAATGGACAGTCGAGATTCACATATTTAATAAGATCGACGGTTCTCGTAGGCAGTGAGGAAAGCAACCCAGTGAAACCGACAGCAGTCGTGGACTGAACCCATTATTCTCTCTCCTCTCATGGCTATAAGTTCTTGAATTATGAAGACTTTTCAGTAATCCGTTTCACTCTCTTCAGAATTCACATCTATCTAATGACAAAGGAATCAAAATTCTCTTCTCTGGTTCGCCTAAACATAGGTCAGCTCCTTCTCCTCTGTATGGCAGATAATTATTGGATCTTCCTTTTCAAATCCTATGTATCGGCCAACTATTGTGCTTATTAAGTCGATGAAACCCTAATTTACACTATTTTGCTGGATTTTGACGTTTGAGGACAATGTAACTCCGATTGGTTAATCAGTGGAGTTTGATGAGGTGTGAGTGATTTATCCTAGTCTTCAATTTCATATTTTTGGAGACCCAAAAGATTTGAGGACACGGGTATAAAATATTGAATAAAATCTCATGCTCTGCTGGTTTGTTTGTGGATAAAAGAATTCGAGGGAATTAGTCTAGTATGCTTCGTTTACCGAGCTTTGGTGGATATGATGTTTGAGTTATTGTCCTTATTTTTCGAAGGTTGGAATTCGAAATGTTGGGGAATTCTGATTAAGTTCTATACTTTTTTGTGTGGAAGTTATCAAGTATAGTAGTTGATGAATTATTCGGTTTTGCTTTTTACTGTTTAGTTCTCCTTTATTAGCTGATCTTTTATGCTCTCAATCACTACAACCGTTCTATGGTTACTGAGAAAATGCGTCTAAATTGCATGTAATCATATCAAAGGAGGGAAGAAATTTTGTTCCACTGTTGATACTTTGACACAGCGTGAACCTGACTCAATGCTTGCTGCCACGTTCAGTGGCAGGCATACATTGTGCGAGGACCCTGAGAAGGTATTCACTTAAATTCAAGTTTTTAATTTAGGAAATCGTTTGAGTAAAGTGAAGCTTTTGCAAAATATTTAAGTAGTGAGGAATTCTAAGCTAATACTTGGAAAGACTTATCCTTTTCGCTACTTAGTCTATCTGCAATCCTGGGTTCCTGAATTTCATGACTTTCTTTTATGGATAGTCTTGGTGATAGATACGGTCACTAAGAATAAGGGTACTGTTAGGACGATTTCTTTTATTTAGAGAACAACAGTTTAATTTGATGGAGGGATAGAGATGCGAGGGAGGAAATGATGTGGAAAATGGGATAAAAGTATCCGTTTGTTTTCAATTTTTTATGAGTAAAAAAATACTGGTGGATTTGGAATTAAAACCTGCCATATTTTCTTCCCGTTATTGGTTTTCTAATAAAGGAATTGATATTTCACTCCATTGCTATTTCTTCCATAATACACCTCCCTTCGGTTTCTGTTTGATTGTATTAAATAAAAGAAATGATGCAAGGCATTTGCTTTTATGAAGTTTCATATCAGTCGATATTATACTGATATACTTTGCTTGAACTTTTTCTTTTTATTGGTTGAGTGTTGCATTGAGTGTTGCAGGGCTTTATCTTTGTTGATAGGGATGGGAAACATTTTCGGCATATAATGAATTGTTTGAGGGATGGCGTGGTTCCCATACTTTCAGATGCTGAATATCCAGAGCTTATACGGGAGGCTGAATACTATCAGCTACTTGTATATTTTTAATTCCATTTATCCATGATTGCATTATTATTTTGATTCATTGGATATGCCCATCCATAATTTGGAATGACAGTATACTAAGACATGGCACTTGGTGATATGCATGCAAATGATACTGTCATCCCTTTTATTGCTCCGATGTATCCTTTGTTTATTTTTTTATTCTTGTATCAGGGACTCATCGAGGGAATCAATGCTGTTTTGAATAAGAGGAGGGAAGGTGATGAGCTTGATACTGAATTAACACGAACAGATATCATTAAATGTATACAGTCTAAGAGAGTCCGATTTCGAAGGCTTAATCTTTCTGGCCTTGATCTTTCTAAACTGGTGAGTTTTTTAGACCCTGGTGCTTAGAAGTTTGTTATAAAGGAGCTCTCAAGTCTCAACTTTATGCTTGGTGAATGACTCTGTTGAAATGATCTCAATCACACTACATTTAGTATTGAATCTATTGATATTTTTGTCGACAAAAAAGCTTGTGTTGATAGACCATTTTGGCTACATGCTATCTTGTGTATATTTTAACTGCTGGGGAATCCACTTTTGGAAGCCATATTAAGAACAAAATGTTGTCTTTTTCATGATTATTACATTTCTTCCTAATTATTAACATAGACTGTTTCTCTGATGAATGTTTTATTGACATGCAGGATCTTTTATTTGTTGACTTCAGCTATGAATGTCTTAGAAATGTCTTTTTCTCACGCGCCAACCTTCAGTGTGCAAAATTCCTGGTAGGTTTAACAATATGACAAAAAATTTCAGTTATTATCTTTACTTTCTATACCCTTGGGATTTCTATTATCATCTCCATTTTAACACTTCTACTATTAACATTTTAGGGGAAGCAATTATTAAAATTAGATCTTACACATTTAACTTCCTCTTTCTGAAGGGAGAGGGAATTTTACCCGTTTATGTGGATGTAACATTTGAAATTGAAATGGATGGAATCAAGCTGGGTTACAACTAAGAATGTTGTAATCTCTGCTATTTCCATGAGCAAATTTTAACATAGAAAATGTTAAATGCTCACTTTCAAAGAATCATGACGCTTTATGGTATATGTAAGTTGCTTTTATTATTTGCTTGTAGATGTGAGGGAGCTGGTATACACAGTTTCTAATACCATTAGATTTATTTGATGGATCATACTCAAACCTTTCATACATTCATTGCAGGATGTGGATGCTGAGGGTTCCATATTTCATAATGCAACCTTGAGAGAGTGTGACACTTAAAATGAAATTGGATCTGTTCTCTGTAAAATAAATTCTGGACTGCTTCTTGATTATCATTTTATGCCTAGGGAAGGTGTGAATTTACTAGTGCAAACCTTTGTGGATCTTTATTAGCTGGTGCTAATCTTCAGAGTACAAACCTTCAAGGTAAATTTTCTATTTATGTTGTTAATCTCTATTTATCTTTTGTTTTGCATTTTACCTTAATCAAATGGTTCTACTCAATGATTGCTGTGTCTTTGGCACCTTTTCATTTACAGTCGGCTCACAATTCCTTGACATATGCATTGTTGACTTTAGTACATCATAATTAATGCTGCTGGTATTGTTCTTGAATAGTTGAACACAGGTTATAGAGACATGTGATCATTATTTTACCCCAGAGAGCGAGAGAGAGGGACTTGTCCATGAGATTAAATGACTTACTGATTATCATGCATCATTAAATGATAATATTGGGGAAAATGGCAATAAAAATGCTTAGTTTGTAGAGTTGATGTAACTATCTGATTATATTGAAAGCACATTCTTAATCCAATTCTCCCTTCCCTACTGGAATGAGGCTATCTAAAACCTTTTAGTTTTTGGATCATGCAATTGAAGTGAGACAGTCATTTTATACATTTACGCCTCACAAGGTTAATATGAGATGAGGGCTTCTGAATTCAATTATATTTTGTTTTATTGCAGATGCTTGTTTAGTGGACTGCAGTTTCTGTGGAGCAGATCTGCGCTCTGTGCATTTACAGGTTCATATTTTATTGCTCCTTAAGGTGTATGGAATTTTGATGTTTGAGACTGTTTCCTTCATATCCAGATTTACTAAAATATTTTATTAGTCAATGACATTGTTGAAACTTGTTGATTTAGTATTTGGTTACTGAATGAAAAGGCTCATTTCTGTTTCCCACTTATTTGCTGTTAGATTTAGCAGATTTAATTTAGTACAATTTGAGGAATCCAATAATTTAAAATTTGGATTAATAAAGGTTAATAATAGCTTTATTGCCTCTGAGGTAGTTTTCAGACAAGCCTGTGCATGATCCTCTTATCTAAGTTAGAATTCATTTATTTTGTTAATCATGAGAAAAACTGTATAGTTTTCAGGATACATAAGCTGTGGACAACATGCTTCCTACTGTACATTAAAATTTAGAACAAAAAAACTAATATAACTTTTGGAAGATAAGAGAATGTTAAGGGGTTGAGGATAATCATTTCCGCTGATAATTGTTACTTTTTATTGTAGTTTGGTTATCTGAGTATTAATTTTTCTGTTAGGAATAAAGAAGCAAGTGGTTAAGTTTTTTTTTTTTTTTTTTCGGTTTCTGAGATTTATGATGAGATGCTTATCTTTTCGCTCTCTTGATGTTAGGCTGCTGATCTTACCAATGCCAATCTGGAAGGGGCTAATCTAGAAGGAGCAAATCTAAAGGTAGAAGGTCATTGAACAAAAACAGTGGATATATTCATATAACTGATAATAGGAGAAAACAAACAAGGAGATTGGGGCATTTATCTCATTTTGGAATTTGGTTCAAAGGTGAAAGCCATTTTAGCACAAAGATCATGTATATATTTATATGCTGAAATGAAGCTATGCAATTGTGAGATGAAATCAAACAAAGATGCGGTTGGGCTTTAATAGGCAATTAATGGGTTTTACAGAATAAGGAATGTGCTCAAAAAGGGCTTCTTCTTCAGATTTAGGATCAAGTTTTTTGGTAATATACTCTCAACTTTTGAGTTAACTCATTAAATCCATATTTGTTTCAGGGAGCAAAGTTGAATAATGCCAATTTGAAAGGTGCAAATCTTTCACGAGCTTATCTACGACATGTCAGTCTTCAGAACACGGGATATTTCTTAATGTGTGTTAATTACCAAAAATATTTACCATTTTATGGTATTTTTTCGTAAAATTCCGAATTTGTGGTTGTTTGAAGAAAAAATTCTGAATTTATGGTCGCGTGCGCCACTTGAAATGGCGTATGGTACTGTTGAAGTGGCGCACCAATGTGGCCCACGTGCATGCCCCCATGCACGTCCAACAAATTTTTTTTTTTGTTAATTTAATTTTTTTTGACCATTTTTTTAATTTTTTTATTAAATTTTGTTAATTATTTTTAAAAAAAATTACTATACAATTTATAAATTAGAATTTGATAAATTACTAATGAAAATTAAGTAAATAAATTAAATTAATAAATTATAAGTTAAAGCATTTAAAATTTAATCATATATTAAGTAAAATTTAGAAAATAATAATTGATAAAAAATTTTAGGGATAAAAAATGTAGAAAAAATTTATAAAAGTTAAGTTTTTTTTTTATTGTATAAAAGTTTATCCACATTATTATTATTATTATTATTATTTGACTCATATATTTTTTTTAAAAGTTTATTATTATTATTATTATTATTTGCCTCATACTTTTTTTTTTTATAAAATTTAACCCGCATTATTATTATTATTAGATGTTAATTAAATTTTGGTTAATTATTTTTTAAAAAAATAAAAACGCTATTTTTTAAAAAATTAGGAAAAAAAAATTTGTGGTGGTTTGAAGTGGCGCACACAACCACGTGGCGCACCTCTGCTGCGTGCGCCACTTAGACTGGCGCACGTCACCATAAATTTGTAAATTTTTTTTTTACCTCAAATTTGTAAATTAAATTTTTATTTACCCTATTTTTAGAAATATCCCTATTATATGTCAGATAGGCGTTACATCATATGCCATTGTTTAATTAACTTGTTTGATTTTTAACCGATTCGAAAATATGATGTTTCGCCTATCTAGCATCTAACGTGTTACTACATTCTATATGTTAAGTGACGTGGCAAAATTCAGCTACCATGTCAGCTTTCCAGCTGATAACTCTTTAAAATTGGTCGGTGATGATTTTTCTGCAATAATTTATAAAGTTCAATGATTTTAATGTCACAAAACCAAAAAAATGTGATTTAGGTGCAAGTAATACAAAGTTGAGTAACTATAGATGTAATTAACTCCTGGATTTGAGCCTGACAATGTAACTTATAGTACACATATGGAGGTGCTTGGACACTGGTTATCTTGATGATGCAGAAGCAATTTTTTCTGTGATGAAAAGAAAGAATTGGGGGCCTGATGAGCCTGTCTTTGGCCTTCTAGTAGACCTGTGGAGAAAGGCTGGGAATGCCGAAAAGGCTTGTGAATGGTATCAGGCAATGCTCCAAACTGGTTTGCGCCCAAATGTACCCACTTGTAATTCCCTCCTTAGTGCATTCCTAAGGGTACACAGGCTAGAAGATGCTTATAACTTGCTGCAAAGCATGCTGAGTTTGGGTCTAAACCCCTCTTTGCAGACCTATACATTGCTCCTCAGTTGTTGCACAGAGGCATGCTCACCTTATGACGTGGGGATTTATTGCCAGCTCATGGCAGTCACAGGCCACCCTGCACATATGTTTCTGTTGTCTTTACCATCAGCTGGACCTGATGGTCAAAATGTGCGGGATCATGCAAACAAATTCTTGGATCTGATGCATAGTGAAGATAAAGAGAGCAAAAGAGGACTTGTAGATGCTGTGGTGGATTTCCTTCACAAGTCAGGGCTGAAAGAGGAGGCTGGCTCAGTCTGGGAGGTGGCTGCACAGAAAAAATGTATATCCTGATGCTGTCAAAGAGAAAAGTTGTTGCTATTGGCTTATTAATTTGCATGTTATGTCTGATGGTACTTCTGTAACAGCACTGTCTAGAACACTGGCTTGGTTTCGTCATGAGATGCTAGTCTCAGTCGTATTGACATAGTGACTGGATGGGGTCGGCGGAGCAGGGTGACAGGATCTTCCTTGGTGAGACAGGTAGTTCAAGAATTACTGGATATTTTCAGCTTTCCATTTTTCACTGAAAACAGCAATTCTGGCTGCTTTGTGGGGTGTGGGGGTGGTTGCTCCAATCTTACGTGGAGCGGATGCATCTCTTGTAGGTAGCAGCATTTACATCATCTCCTTGTAGCAGCTTAAGCACAATTTTGCTGTAGCTGGTAGAAGAGGTGCTGTGATGTATTGAACATAATTATGTATTCATGTGTTGCCAATTACATGGTAACTTCTGCTGACTTTCAGTAGTGTGCATTATTCTATCGTTTCCCTTGCTTTTGGAAGCTAGAAACGTCGACCTGTGTTGTTGTGTCTGAGTTCAGTCATCCAACTGGGCTTTCCGCAGGGATCAAAGCAGGCTGAGTTGTGATTTGCAAAAATATAGTAATGTGATTTATTGTTGGTTCATAATTCATATCATATATAATATAAAAAATAATTAAATACAAAAATATAATATAAAATTTTTTTTTTATGTATTAAATATCTAAAAGCCAGTTTTTGATAAGAAAAATTGAAATTGAAATTTTTCATTAAAAAACCAACTTCCAATACAAATTCAATTTTAATAGTATTGCTTTGCTTTGCTTTCGAAAAAAAAAAAATACAAATTCAAAAAATGGGTAATCATAATTTATAACTATTAGCTTTTACTTTTAACAGAACTTGAATTTGTTTCTTTTACAAATAAATTAAATTTTTAGTTTCAACCAGTTTTTTAATGTATGTATATATTATAAGCATCAATATTTTTGGATTAATTACATTTAAGCAATGAGCGGGCACCCGGTTTTAATTTACATTAAAAATTATAGATGTAATCACATGTCACATTTTTAGGTGCTATAATGCACATCTTTATATTATATTACACCCACCTATCATAAAAAATAATAATAATTTTTTTTTTCATTAAGCAGATTTTAAATCTTTTTATTTAATTTAAAATATTTTTTTAAATCTATCTTTTTTTAAAAAATATCTATTTATTGTTTCTCTCAAAAGTATTTTTTAAAATTCAGAAAATAAAAATATTTGAAAAAATTAATATTTAATATAATATACTAGCATCTACTAAAATTTGAAAAATATATGATTTGACCTATGTAATTGATATAATATACTAGTACCATAATATACATATTGTATTCTTACTTCTTGTAAATTTGATTTATTGTATTAGTACATCTGAACAAAAAAGAATATTTTTTTACCAGTATATTATATCAAACTATAAGAAACAAAAAAATATGAATATAATATGTCAAAATTTTAAGAGATAAATAGTATAATTTTTAAATTTTAAGAATATATTAATATATTATATCAAACAAGAGATCCAAAATATTTTTCCCCTAAAATCTTTCATTTATAAAAGGATTTTGGGTCACTAATTGCACCCTCTAATATAAAAACCAATACTCTTCAATCAATTTTACTTTTTCGGATAAAATTAATTTTTTTTATCAGAATTTTAGCGCCTTATATCAAATAGTATTAAATTTTTGAAATGTATTAATTTAATATCATATATTTAAATTTTTATTTTAAAATAATAATTACAGCGTCTGACATGTATATAAAAAATGTATATATTATATCACGTTATATATCATTTTAAATAAAAAATACTATATATTTTAATTTTTAAATATATAAATTAATATTTAAAATAATATGTGATATATCATAATATATATATTTATATTAAATAAAATTTTACCTTAAATATTATTTTAAAATAAAATTACAAAAATATTCTACTAATATAAAATAAAAACTTGGCAGCAAAGTGTCAAAATTTTGATTAAAAAAAATCATTTTACCCTTCCTTTTTCTCTTCATCAAACCTCACCCTTTTCTTCTTGTTCTCCTTCTTCTTGGTTTGGTACCTGTCTGTCACTCACCCGCTCTCTCTAACTCTTCCACTCTTCTCCTAGACTTCATCGCCGACCTCATCCTTTCCGTTACCGTCACTGTCGCTGGCAACTTCTTTCAGTTCCCAACTTTTCTCCCTATCTAACTAAGTATTTCTCTTCAGCTCTTTATCTCTGTAACCATTTCACATTTCACAGACACAGACGGATATATGCATGGTAATCAGATTATTGTGACAATTGATGGGGCATAAGAAGCGTAACCCCACTTCTCGGTCTAAACAACCACCGCCTTCAACTCCCGCGGCCGATGATGCCGATATATCTACTAACCATAACAATCTTCCTATTGCGAAGATCGAACCCTCCATTTCTCAAGAATCGGATGCTTCTTCTTGCTCTGCCATCAAGCTCGATTTCGAGCGGGCCTTGACGTCCCTCCGCCGTGGCAACCACACTAAAGCCCTTCGTCTTATGAAAGACTCTTGTGCTCGGCACGGTGATAACTCGCAGCACGCTGCTTTAATCCACCGCTTTCAAGGAACGGTGTGCGTAAAGGTCGCTTCGATAATTGATGACCCCAATGCTAAACAACGGCATTTGAAGAACGCGATCGACTCCGCCCGTAGGGCAGCGGAATTATCGCCAAACTCGATAGAATTCGCGCATTTCTACGCTAATTTGCTCTACGAGGCGGCAAATGATGGTAAAGAGTATGAGAAGGTTATGAGAGAGTGTGAGCGTGCATTGGATATCGAGAATCCGATTGATCCCGCGAAGGAGAGCTTGCAAGACGAGAGTCAGCAGAAGATAACCACTGCCGAAGCGAGGATTGCTCACGTGCAAAATGAACTGAGGAGCTTGAAGCAGAAATCGAGCATTGCTTCAATTTCGACTTGGATGAAGAACTTAAGGACTGGGGAAGAAATTAGATTGATACCTATACGGAGAGCCACTGAGGATCCTGTGGAAGTTAGGCTAGTGCAAACTAGGAGGCCCAATGAGATTAAAAAGGCTACAAAGACCCCTGAAGAGAGACGGAAAGAGATTGAAGTTAGGGTAGCTGCGGCCAGACTATTGCAGCAGAAATCTGAGACTAGTTTGGGACAAAATGAGGGACGGAGGAATGATAAGGGAGTGGAAGCGCCATCGGGGAGTGATAAGAGAGGAGAGAGGAGAAAGAATGGGAGTAACGTGAGGAAGAATGGGACTAACAAGGAGAGGAAAGATTGGGTTCAGTCATACTGGAACTCAATGAGCATGGACATGAAGAGGGATTTGTTAAAGATTAGGGTTACTGATTTGAAGAGTTATTTTGGATCGTCCAAGGATGGATTGGCCAGCGAGGTTTTAGATGAGGCCTTGGCTTTTGCAGAGGAGAATAAAACGTGGAGATTTTGGTTGTGCTGTAGATGCCTAGAGAAGTTTGCAGATTCTGAGACTCATATACAGCACGCTCTGCAAGAGCATATGGGGAATCTTATGCCTAAAATGCAGGCTATTTTGCCTCAGAGTATTGACAACGAGTGGACTGAGATGATTTTTAATTGTTCTTGGAAACCATTAGATATTTCCTCAGCAGTCCAGATGCGTGAAAGTAAAGGGAAATGCCAGGGCGCATATGTTGTAGAAGATTTTTACCCAGGGAAGCATAATGACCAGTGTGATGATTGTTTCAAAGATGCATGGGATTCTTCTCTGGAGAAGGAAAATTTGAGGGATGCCTATAATGACTGCTCTACAGTTAGCAATGATGCAGATAACATTTCCCTTATTCAGTGTAAAAAATGTGATGTGAACCAAGGTTCCATGGCATATTTTATCGATAGCTGGCCAATATCTGAAGATCCTGAACGGGGAAAGCTCCTCGAAAGAATTTCTGCTATATTTGAGGCTCTTATCAAACACAAATGTCTCGCTGCTAGCCATCTAAACAAGGTGATACAACTTACAATGGATGAGCTACATACTCTTGCTTCTGGTTCGCAGCTTCTGAACCATGGCATTGATCGAACTCCCTTGTGCATTTGTTTTTTGGGTGCTTCACAGCTTAGAAAGATCCTAAAGTTCTTGCAGGAACTATCTCTTTCTTGTGGTTTGGGAAGATATTCTGAGAAAAGTACCATGGATGATGTAAGTGCTGCTCAAGATCCTGTTATAAAGGAGAAAATTGTTCTTACTGGTGATGGGTTGTGTCTCTACCTGGATGAATGTCTATTGCCCTTAGAATATGCCCCTAGCAGCATGTGTGCTTACAATTACGTGGATGCAGCAACTTCTACTAATGTTGGCTATGGAAGTGAGGTTGTACCTGATACTGATGCCTTGCTCTCTTGGATATTTGCGGGCCCCTCAAGTGGGGAGCAATTGCAGTCATGGATGCATTTGAAGGAAGAGAAAGTGCATCGAGGAATGGAAATACTCCAAACACTTGAGAAGGAGTTTTACCACCTGCAGAGCCTTTGTGAGAGAAAATGTGAACATTTAAGCTATGAGGAGGCATTGCAATCTGTGGAGGATCTCTGTCTTGAAGAAGGTAAAAAGACAGAGACTGACATGCGTGCTCATAGCTGCTACGATGCCGCACTTAGGAAGCGGAGAGATGATCTTGCTGATAATGAAAATGATGCTCCTTTCAGCAGCAGGATTGAGTTAGATGTCATAACAAGCATTCTAAAAGAAGCGGAAGATCTGTATAGCAATCAATTTGGATATAGAGATACTTACGGTGGTATGAATACTCAGTTGTGTGACTTGGAATCTGGTGAAGAAAATGATTGGAGGACAAAGGACTACTCACATCAAATGAATACATGCATACAAGTTGTGATTAAGAGACAAAAACACCAGTTATCAGTAGAGGTCAGTGTGTTTGTTCCAGAAGCATTTGTATATAACTGAAATTGCTAATGATGCTTGTACTTTAACTTCGTTGTTTTTCCATGCAGCTCAGTAAAATTGATGCACGAATCATGCGAAATGTAGCTGCCATGCAGCAGTTGGAACTCAAACTCGAGCCTGTTTCTTCCCATGATTATCGGTTGATATTGTTACCTATATTAAAGTCATACATGAGGGTTCGTATTATCTAGTTGCAACTTTATGCTGCATCTCTCAATTCTCTTGGGTTCCAGTCCCCTCGTATTTTCTTAGCAATCTCTCTTTGGCAGGCGCACTTGGAGGATTTAGCTGAAAAGGATGCAACAGAGAAGTCTGATGCTGCAAGAGAAGCATTTTTAGCAGAACTGGCACTTGATTCTAAGAAGGGTGCTCGAGGAGGAAGTGATAATTTGAGAAACACACAGGAGAAGGCAAAGGACAAGAAAAAGAACAGAGAGTACCGCAAAATGAAGGATTCCAAGGTTACAAATCTAGTGTTACAATCATGTATTTTTGTGTTTGTTTGTTTTTCATAGGGATTTGGTACTTGATTCATGATTGGTAATGCCAATCCGATATATTCTCAATTTCAGGCTACTATTGGTAATGATCAACACTTGCTTCACGATGAAGCTGCCAAGCAGGGGTATCTTTTTTTATTATTATTATTTTAATTCCACTTCGCAATTCTGAAATAAGTGCTGCCATTTTATTTTGCACTTACATATTATGAATGCATGTTGAGTGTAGCTGTTTTGTTTCGCTTGTTTCTGGCTACAGTTCCTTTTCAGTTGCATCTGATGGTGGCCGCCCAAATTCTGGCATTCTTCTTTTGGAGAATGGAGATGATTTGAAGCAACTGGACGAAGAATTTATACTTAAAATTGAGCTTGAAGCAGAGGAGAGAAAGCTAGAGGAAACTCTGGAGTATCAAAGACGAATTGAGAATGAGGCTAAACTTAAGCTTCTTGCTGAACAACAGTTTAAGAAATCTAATCAAAAATTTCCAGAAAAGATGCCTGGTGACTTGCATGATGTTTGCTTGGATTCTGGTGCTGTTGATGTCCATGAAGCAATGGTAAGTAGTAGTTTTTAAGGTTCTCCTGTTCAGGATAATATAATGATATACAAATTGGTTGCAAGGCAATTTTACCTATCTGTAGAAAGTAGAAAGGGAACCTGACAGACTTTTGCTTAAAGGAACAGTTGACACTGAAGAATGGGTTTCCCAATGATGAAGAAGTTGAGCATATAGAAAATGAAGTGGCAGTGCCAAGTAAATCTTCGTTGACATGCAACACCCAAGTTATTAATGTTGCACATAACTCAAAAGTAGACCAAGGTTAGTTTTGTAAAATGGAGTTTCCTAGTGAAGCCAGGTGTGGCTGCAATTGTCAGAAACATGTCCATCGTGCTTATTTTGCTGGTTTATCTAATGTAGGAGCTATAGAAGACGGTGTATTGCCTTCTGATCAGCGGACAGGAAGGAGAGGCAGGCGGCATAAGAGTTATATAAAATATCATCCAATTTCATCAGAAAAGAATAATGTTGAAGCTGGAAGTGGTATGTATTGTGCTCTGCAGTTAATTTTTTTGTTTGCATGTATATTAAGCAGAATTTGTAATAAGTGTATGCAAATGGACTTAAAAAAATATTTTATCAAATGTGATGTAAGCATGGTTATTTGAATTTGAAACTCTTGGTAATATTATGATATATATCAACATTGGCTTGCTTTATCACCTACAGAGTTATTTCTTTTTTACTTTGATGATCTTCCATGCCTCTGCTTTGCCTGTTAGAGGAAGTTTGAAATATGATGAGTCTATTTTGTCATTTTATTGTTTACTCCATCCTTTGTTAAACAAAAATACCTGAACGGATTTAAATACTACACAAGTCAGTTTTTCTTCAAGTTCTTTTTCTATGCATAAAGCTTAATGATGACATTGATGACCTTTCATAAATTAAAATGGATTTTAGTGTGCATGAATAGCTTTCCTTTTTGAAGTTTTAATTTAATGTTGAATAGTGTAGCATCTATGTGCTAAACAAAAAAAAATTATACTGCTTATTTAGCATTCATGCTAATTATATGAGATTCACATTTTTCTTATATCTGTCTATTTTACTGTGATATGGTCTGTTTCATTGTATCTATTTTCTTGTTTCCTTTTGACAATGGTTTTGGAGAATCAGTTGTGATTCTTCAGCCATTGAGCCAATTTCTCACTCAATCATAGAGTTTTAACTGGTTTTATCATGGGGTTTGTCCATGAGAACAGGTACTACAAATATGGGTGACTGTGGAACTAAGACAATGAGACAATTGCAAGCAGAGGAGGATGACGAAGAAAAATTCCAAGCTGACCTTAAAAAGGCTGTATGCCAAAGCCTGGGTAAAAATTTCTTTCATCATTTATTTGTTATTATTGTACCCTTTATCATTATTTGTGGTGAAACTAGGTGCCGATTCAGAGCTATTTATGCTTAATATGAGTTTTAGGTATTATTTTGGCAATTGTAGAATTGCTTAATGCCACCACTTTGTGTAAATTGTAAAGCTCCACATTGGTTTGAGGTTTCTATTTTGGTAGGATGCAAGAGTAATTTTCAGACGTCATTCCGAATCATCTTTAGCAACATTATCAATAAATTCAATCCGATTTATTTGTTTTTCCATATTACTCATCTATTTGTCTCTGTCTATTAGATATGAAATTTCATGTGCTTTATAGTTATGGGAATACCATTTGTGCCTTTAGTCTCTTATATTTTGCTTTAAGCAGCAATAGATGGGATACCATTGGGTTTTACTGCGTGAATCTTGGTCAGAAATATTGAATATGCATGCATGTGTTGTTGAAAAAAAGTCCATCAGATGCTTCCTAGGCTTACAGGGATGATCCAATGTACTTGCTATAATTACTCAAGGAAATATTTCGAAAGAGTGGTTTAGTTGCAATCACATGCAACCTGATGTGATCTTGGGGACATGCCTAGCCTGAAGGGTGAATTACACCGACGGTATCTTAACTATGTAAATTATAATAATTTAGTATTTCAAATATTATTTAATTATAAAATAAAAGTTGAGGTAATTTTATGTTATAAATAATTTTTGAGATATTGAGTTGTTACGATTTACATAGTTGGGTACTGTCGGTATAATTCACCATAACCTGAGTAACCATGTAACTATTGAACTAAAAAATCACCTATCCTCAATTTATGAAAGGGGTATATGGAAGGTTCAAAATTAATATTCGGTCAAAAAACTCAGAGAATTATGGTTGTCACACAATTCTATTTTGTATGTATTGCCAGCGTACTGGTCAGGCAATTACTCCTCTTACGGCTGTATTGTACATTACATAATTCAAATAAATTGGTTTGCAACTGAAGTAAAAGCCTGTGTATGTCTCTGTTCATTACATAAGGCATAAATGTATTTTACATTACATAATTTCAAGCAATTGCTCCTCTTCCTGTATTTTTAAAATTAAAAGGAATCTGATCTAGCCTTTAACCTGCTTGAGTTTGGATAAATCACGGTTGATTGGAAGTTGCTTACTTTTTTTATGCATTTAAATGCATAATCAGCACCTAACCTTATATTTTCTTGATCATTGATTAAAACTATTTGCACAACTACATTTATGTATTTCTGTTGATTTCCAGACACATTTCAAGCACTTCAGAAAACACCTTCAAGTTTGTGGATGCCACAAAATGTTCCTCTGGAAGTTAACAGTTGTGATGTTTCACCAAATGAAGTTGCATCTGAAAATGTGAATGGAGCTGATGTGATTGGTATGGGCCTGCAGAATAATGTTGGTGAATACAATTGTTTTCTGAATGTTATCATTCAGGTATACTCCAGAAGGGAACTTCTTTACCGTAATATCTGTTTCATTTATGCATGTAATGTTCATCTTCTGTGCCCTCCTTATTTGCCATTTCTTCTATAAGCACAGTCCTTATGGCATTTGAGACGGTTTCGAGAGGAGTTTCTGAGTAGATCAACATCAGAACATGTTCATGTGGGAGAGCCATGTGTTATCTGTGCATTGTACGAAATTTTCACTGCTTTGAGCGTTGCATCTACAGATATAAGAGAAGCTGTTGCCCCAACATCTCTGAGAATAGCTCTGAGCAACTTGTATCCAGATAGTAATTTCTTCCAGGAGGTATCACTTGAGAACTCTCTTTGTACACCATGCCTGTTTTGGTTTGCACTTGACTATGATTTTTGTATCATTTGTTCATGACTTGAGAATTCATGTACACAGGCACAGATGAATGATGCTTCTGAGGTATTGGAAGTTTTATTTGGTTGCCTTCATCGAGCATTTACTTCTGGTTCAGGTGTTCCTGATTCTGATTCAGCAGATAGCAATTGCATGGGGTCGTGGGATTGTACAAACCTTGATTGTGTAGTGCATTCTCTTTTTGGAATGAATATTTTTGAACAAATGAACTGCTACAGCTGTGGATTGGAGTCCAGACATCTGAAGTACACTTCTTTTCGTCATAATATTAATGCCAGTGCCCTCAGAACAATGAAGGTTTGTGTGGTGTTGATGTTCTTTTTTTACAATCACTTATTACTGGACGAGCATTCGAATTTTGAGAAGTTGTGTGCTGTGATTTGTTCCTCATCTTAACATTCAGGTCATGTGTTCTGAAAGCTCTTTTGATGAGCTTTTAAATCTAGTAGAGATGAATCATCAATTAGCTTGTGATCCCGAAGTTGGAGGTTGTGGAAAGCTTAACTATATACATCATATTCTGACAACTCCACCGCATGTTTTCACAACAGGTGATTTTCTTAAGTAGTTTGTACTTTGCTTACTTTATATGATCTGCAGTCCCTTTTGGTAAGCTCTCAAAATAATATGTTTGTCTGCAGTTCTGGGATGGCAAAATACATGTGAGGGTGTTGAGGACATAGCAGCAACACTGGCAGCTCTTTGCACTGAGATAGATATCAGTGTTCTTTATCGTGGTGTAGATCCGAAAAATATATATAACTTGGTTTCAGTGGTATGTATGTTAAATGACCTCAAATAATATCATTTTACTAGGTTGAGGCTAAATGCTTTATCAGATATGGTTAATTAGAAAAAAGTTTCTATATGGAAGGTTGAGTTTCTGAGGGATGACAGATAAAGAGAGATTGAAGTCAGTAAAAGTCACAAGTCAGTGTTTAGAGTGAGAGAAAAAAGAAAAACTATCTTTGCTGAAGATTGAGAGGGGAGGCGGGGAAGAGGGATACGGGGCAGGTGGCTCGCTTTGCATTTTACTATTCTGCTGTTTTAGAAAGCTCTCCATCCTTGTGTACTTAAATGAATCCTGCAGTCAGAATTTTTGGTTCTGAGCATCATTGGAACGTGCTTTACAGCATTATCTTTATCTTTGTTTTTTTTTTTTTTTAAAAAAAAAAGGTGAACTGCAGCATTATCAATAGTTGTTGATTACTACTGCAACTTTTAGGTTTGCTATTATGGGCAGCACTATCATTGCTTTGCCTACAGTCAGGAACAAGAGCGGTGGATAATGTATGATGACAAAACTGTCAAGGTAAATAGACCTTTTAGTGTAATTCATACCTTTTAAATTATCTGCTTCTCTGTAGTGTTACAATTTGCGTTCTATTTCTAGGTAATTGGTAGGTGGGCCGATGTTCTTTCCATGTGTGAAAGAGGGCACTTGCAGCCCCAGGTTCTTTTCTTTGAAGCTGTAAGCTAATGGTTAGCAGAACTGGTATAATTGTTTGCTGCACAGAAAGTATCGAGTTCAGCATTGACTGCTGTCTGCTGCGAGTTTTTTTTTTTTTTTTTTAACAAAAACACATTTCGGCTCTACCATGGTGCAATCATATGGTAAAAATATACAGCATTGGTTTTGAAGGATTTCTCAAGTTCCCATACCAAAAGGGAGTAGTGATATAAAATCAAAGTTTTTTTAAAGGAAATTTTGAACGACAGAGACTGGGAAGAGGAAATTTTCTTTCGGACTTGAAGAAACCAGCAATAGAAGAGGCTGGGTTGTAATTCTGGCTACTCATGCATCCGAGTACTTTTGTCTGGGCAAGCTGGATTTCTGTCAGTTGAATTTACTCTTTTAGTCTCGTGGATCTATCCAATTGAGAACAGGAGCAGTAATCGTCGGCTTATCTTCCTGGAAATGCATCGTAAGAACTTGTGAAACCTTACGGATGGTGGCATATGATGTTCAATTTTTGCCAGGGGCATATAGTAATAGCAGTTGTAAGTGGGGGAATTTAGATAAAAATAGATATATAAATACCTCATCTAGATACCCAATTTTTGAGAATTTACCCCCTCTAGAAAAGTTGTGTATAGATCACATCATGGCCTCCTTGTATCTTCGACTCTTCATATGCAAAACTTGTTGATATTCATATAATCCAGATGGGGCCTAAATAGTATATTCATATTGTTCATTCTTCATATTGAACTGCATTGCTTCTTGGTAACAATCCATGAATTATCCTTTTTTATTTTTTTCCTTTTCATCAAAGATGATGAAATTTTGCACAGGTAGCATTCTGCCATGGCCCTATTTTTAAAACATAAGTAGTTTATACCAAAAGGTTAAGTATCAATTAATTGGAATTCGACAAATATAAATAAAACCAAGAGAAATGATACACAGCCCGTCAATTCACTTTTACAAAATCATCTCTTTTTTTTTTTTACTTTGTTTTTCCTAACTTCTAAATAAAAACTATTGATATTCTGTATTTTTCATGGTAAATAACGTGCTATAGTTACTTTATACATTTTCATTTTTTGATATTTGATATTTTTAACCTTTTTCTATCATTAGATTTTCAAATTTCTCACATAAGAGTATTTTAGATCAATTTTACCGAAAGGTCATTATACTTTTGATAATTTGCATAAAAATAACTTTTCAAATTTTTTTCTATAAATAAGACCAAATTTTATTTTTTTTTTCATAAAAATCACTTAAGACGATTTTTTCATCGAATTGCTGATGTGAACAATATGGTATTACAATTTTTTGAATTTGCGAATGTGGTATTTATGTGGATGATAATGTGGCATTATGTCAGTTTTCCAGTTACATTTCATCAACAATTCGATGAGAAAATTGTCATAAGTGATTTTTTATGTGGAAAAATAAAGTTCAGTAATTTTTAATTTTTATGAAAAAAACTAAAAAAGTTAATTTTACCCAAATTACCAAAAGTATAATGAATATTGGTAAAATTAACTGGACTATTTCCTAATATAAATTTATTATTGAAAATGGATTTCAAATATAATATAATGGAGAGTGTAAAAATAGTACTGGAATTTTAATGATAAAAAGACTTTTTTTTAATAAAAAGTAAGATATTAAAGAATAAAACATAAAAAATGAAATAGTTGGACCAAAGAATAAATTTTCTTTTTCTTTTAAGAATATTAGCCACTTATTAAAAATAACTGATCAAATTTAAAAAAAAAAAAAGAGTAACTAATCAAATTAATAACAAGGGCAATTTTGTAAAAGCTGATAGGTTGGAATAAAGACCATACTTGTTCAGTAAGAAAATAAAAGGACAATTTTGTAAAATGGACAGACGGGCAGAAGTCGAGCTATGTTCTAGGCGGGCAATGTAGCATTTCTCTAAAAACAATATGTTTCTTAGTTATTTTCTATAAATTATATTTTCAAATACAAGTGTGCTTGGGCTTATAAATTACTAAACTTACTGTATTTTTTAAATAATAATAATAATAATAATAATTTGCCGAAAATAAAGGCATGTATCCAAGAGAAATTGAGTTGTTAGTGGTACAACAAATGTAGCAAAGCAAAAGCCCGTTTTACTTGGTCTCTTCCTATGCCATAGAATCCGCTGAAATCAAACCTGTTCAACATCCAAATATTTTTTCAGTTTCAAGAATTTGCCACTCTTCTTTTCTCCCTTTTTCTACACATTATTACTATCATCATCATCACTATTTTACCCTAACATAATCAAATCAAACATTTGGTTCTCTTTAGTTTCTCCTTTAGAATTAGAATTCTTTTGGGTCTGATAGTTTTTCAAGATTTTTTTCTTTTTGATGCTTGCAATATGACCCTCAAGGGTGGCAGCAGCCAAGCCTGTGCTGCTTGCAAATACCAAAGAAGAAAGTGTTCCTCTGAGTGTCCTCTAGCTCCTTATTTCCCTCCTGATCAGACCAAAATGTTTCAAAATGCACATAAACTGTTTGGTGTTAGGAACATTATTAAGATACTCGAAAATCTCGATGCCCCTCAAAAGCAAGAAGCTATGCGTTCCATTAAATACCAAGCTAATATCCGTGATAGATTCCCTGTTCATGGCTGTTGGGGCATCATTTGCCAATTGCATTACCAGATTAGACAGCTTGAGGAAGAGCTCCATGCTGTTCATGCTCAGCTTGAGATGTACAGGCAACATTCCCACCATCAGGTTTCTTCTCTGGCTGATGATGTTGCTTCCCAATTAGTATTGGGCATGGCTCCTCCCACAAGTAATGCTTTTACCCTCTTTGGTCATACTTCTAATGCTGTTAATGCATTGCCTATTTCCACCCATCCCTCTTTCTCTAATCCCACCAATCCTGCCTATTTAGATTCTAAGGATTCTCTATGGCTTCACCATCCCTATGCTGCTGCTAATAATAATAACAATATTACCAATTCAATGTCAATTCAATCTCAGCCACTTCCAATCCAACAGGTTGTTCAAGATTATGATGAGATTCATCCCTTTTTTGATACCATTGATGACAGACAATCATATATGGATTCTAAAGAGGCTTATGAGTCCAGGTATTTATTCTTTTTTTTTCTTTTTAATTATATATATATATATATATATTTCTCTACTATTCCTTTTGATGACGCTGTCAATTCAATGGCTTTGCTGTTGACTATTGTATGTCAATCTGTATTTCAGCTCAGAAGAATCACTCAAGGACACAACACAATCCATTGAACATGTAGCTGAGAATGAATTGAAGAGTGCTGCTGCTTGTTTCAGTCTTACTAGTGTCAATTGATCAATGAATAGACAATCAATCATTCATGCAGAAGAGTACTGTGATTTCAATTCTTTTTATTATTATTATTATTTTGAATTCTTCCTTTTCCCATCATAGAACTTTTTTTGGTTTTAAATTTTTTTTTTCCTTTCCCTGCTTGACATTATAGAGTAAATCCCACAAATTTGAACTTATTACATGTTTTCATCCATTTGTAGAAGTCTGCTATCTTATAATTTATATTGCTTTATAGTTCTTTTTGTTCTCAATAGCTTCTATCAAAATTTTGCTGATATTGGTCCAATTTTTATGCTAGAACAGATTTTTTTTCTTCTTTTAGAAATGGAATGTATTCAATAGAGGAGTGAGTTTCTTTCAAACTACAACAGAAGTACAGAATGCAGAGAAAATTTGGAATGAACAACTCAGAAACCTTTTTGGAATTATTTAAGTTTCACCAACAAATTCCTTTTATCCACAATATATATATATAGCAAACATCAATAATTAAGATTAATCTATTTTTTACATGACCTTTGGCAGATGGGTGAAACAGAATTCATAGGAGGAACATAAAACAGTAAATATACACACAAAAGAAATTATATATGGATTTTTTGCAATGCAAATGATAAAATAGTGATCATGCAAATTATATTGACTCTCTCTCAGTAGAATTCACAGAAGCCTGATGTTGTAAGAGCCACAGTGTGGACATTTGTGATAATGCCATGGAAAGGATTTCCATTATTCTCACAATGCCTGACATGAAACAAACATTATTTTAATTTTTGTAGGAGCCACAGTATGGACATTTGTGATAATGCCATTGGAAAGGAGTAGCTCCTTTATTCTCACAATGCCTGACATGAAACAAGCATTAAAATCTTGTAAAGATTTTTATCATGTTCAATTTTTTAGACTGTTATATATTTTGTGATGTGAAGTAATAGTTTGTTACAATCAATTGTAAAGTATGATCCTGGTGAAGTACATGAGATAACAGCCACAGACTTTCAATACCAGCAACTACCACAACAGTATAAAACGATATTTCACAAGCCAATAATAAGTTCCAGCAATGTCAGCATAGTTAAAGAATAAATACTATAAGCTGCTTTGCTGTGGCAGCTAATGAACAGAGCAAGAAAGACACCCAAGAAAGTTAAAAGCACATTATATGCAAGGTGGAGCTGTTCCTATGCTCCTGCATGTGATAATAACATTAATCCAAACTAAGAATTGAACAAATGACCATGAAAGAAGTAACAGAAGTTTCTAAAAGCAAGTAAGGAAAAAGTGGTGGCAGGGGCTGCAAGGGAATCCAGGAACTTAAGAACTTATTCTGCATTAAGAATCGCCAGTTGAATGAGCTAAGTAACAGAAGTTATGGTAACAGTTGGGAAAATGCTGGGAAACTAAGCTTTGTAATCCTAATGGTTTTGCATTTACTGTAAGCAGTTATTTCAAATATGATGATATCTCCTTATCTCTCTAACAAAATTAACCCTGACCTATAAATTTATAGGATAGTGCTTGTCATGAATAGCCAATTCTTTCATACCCATAATCATCGTATTATACTATATATAAAAGTAGAAATACGGTGTATTAGTTAATTGAATTTATTTTATTATTTTATAATTTAATTTATTAGTGAATAGTATTAATAATTAATTAATTAGAAGTCTAATTCTAATTGGACTAGATAACTATGTTTTATTTATAAAATAAATTAGATATTAGAAGTGTTTGAATTTTTGAGTTTTTTATACAACTTTTTACTACCTTAAACAATCAAAATTATTTATTTAACATTATATTTTTAAACATTAAGTTTTAATTATAAACAAGGTATCTTTATGATTATTTACAATAAAAATAGAATATTTTTTATATTTATATATGAATTGATTAGCTATTAACAGTCAATTAATCAAAAATATTATTAGAGTCCAAATTTAAGTATAAAACAAAAAAAAATTATAATTATTTACCATATTATAGTCCACTAATTTTAATCAAATTATTTTTACCTCTGTTTTATATATGACTCTTAATAATGGACAAATTATTAATTTAATATTTGAGATAAAAGTGCTCCATTCCAAATATTAGTGGCATCAGGATTTCATCTATGAACAAGAGTTCTATTAATATTAAAACAGAGTTAACTTAGTTAATACTATTGTAACATTATAACTTTATATTTAACTCAAATATTAATTAGTTAATTAACACTCTAAATAACAAGAAACAAATTAATAAAAAAAATTTATATAAAAACCAAATGATGATTAATGACGAGTCCAAAATTGTCTCATTATTAATTTTGAATGATTTACTTTAATACTTGGGATTGGAAATTGGATCACTGTATATGTTAAATTTAATTAGACATTATTTTTTTATTTTAAATTATGGAGCAAAACTCAAAATTTTTTTTGTTATATGATATGTCTGGATCAATACCTAATTCACTATGAATAAATACAATAATATTATATAATTCACTATAAATAAAATACTACTTTATTATGAATAAAATTACAATGTTAGTTAAAATACAAAGTGTAACATATTAATTATTAAATTTGAGATAAACATGCACACCCATCTCAAATATTAGTAACATTAACATTTCAAATAAGACCAAAGAAATTAATAAAAAAATTACATAAAAACTAAATAATAATTAATGATGAATCTAATATCTAATAATCTACGTTAATGAAAAATCTAATTCTATGTGTCGTTTATTATTTTTAAATTACTCGGTAAAAGATTATAAATACAATATGTAATCCATAATTACCAATGGCAACAAATGCCAAGATAATGTTCTCCAATTCAACATCCGATATAAATATACCTGAAATCAGTGTTGTCAAATCCGAACCGGACCGACCAGTTCAACCATGAACCGGATCTTAAATTGGTCCGGTTGATTGACCTATTTACAGGTTATTTGACAAAAATGGCAGCCTTATATCTCGAACTCAATTAGATTTACCATTTGGCCAAACAATGACTTTTGATTCTTTCTAAATAACATTTAATATAATACATGTATTAATTATTATATATATATATATAATTTATTTTCTTTCATTTACTTATATATTTTTATTAGTAATACATATTATTAAGCTAATTCAAATAAATTATTTTTATTTTATTAAAAATTTATTTAAAATGAATAATATATAATTTTCTCATCATAAAATTTTAATTTTAATAATATATATCATAAAAATATTAATTTTAATAATTTATATTATTCTAGAATTATATATATGATAAAGCTTTTAAATATTTGTATATTTATTATTAGCATAAGATATTAAAAAATAATTATATAAATTATTTTTGAAATTTATATAAAAAATAAAATTAATTTATTTAAAAAATATTTGAGATTAAATATCATAAATAATAATTATCTAGTTTAAAAAGTGAAAACTATAAACTTAATGAAAATGTTAATTACAATAATCTAATATTATGATTGTAATATTGGTTGATAAAGAAAGAAAAAATTCTTGAAATTATTTTTTTTATTTTCAGTATTGATTTTATTCTATTTTAATTAGAATATGATTATATATAAAATAGACTCAATTTTACGGTCATTTTGTTTATCTCTTATATTCTCAATCATTTACATGCAATGTACGTAATTTTTAATAATTGGACTCATCATTATTAAATAAATAAATAATAATAATTTTGTCTAATATAATTAAGTCACATTTTATTCTATTTTAATTAGAATATGATTATATATTAATTTAATTAATGATATTTTTTTTTTACATGATTATCATTTTTTACATAATACCGGTTTATGGGCTTGATCATTCCAGTCCTAGACTTGACAAAACAGGCTTCTTGATATCGGCCCAGACCCGACTGGCCCAAAGTCGAACCCTGGATCTAAATAACGATTGCCGATTTTTCCTGTAAAATTGGATTTGCAGGAAGCGGTGGAAGGGTTTGTGCAAAGCTATTTCAACGGTGTTTGATTTGGAAATGTCGACTTTGAACATTTACGTGAAGTAGAATTTATCATCGTCATTATTCTAAAGAAAAATTTTTAGGAGACAGAGATAGATTGATAGATAATTGTTCACTTTTCCCTCTTTACAAGATGAAGACGACAAAAGGAGGCAAAGTTATGAACCCTACTGATGCTTATCGTAAAGAGCTCCGCAAGAAGGAATTGAAACGGGTAATGTCGTTATACTCTTCATTTTTTTCACTCTTTTGTTTGGTTTGGCTAAATCTGAGTGCTGAGGAACGAGAAGAATGGAAAAGTTCTTATTTCGGCTTGCAATTATTTATGAAATTTCACTTCAATTAATTTCAGCATGACAAGCTAGAAAAAGCCCAGTAATTGTTGATAATTTTGTTTGAATCGCAAGGTTATTGTTGGTTTTCTTCTTATGTCGAGTGAACCCTATGTGTGTTGGTTATGTTATTTAGTTTTTTTATTCCTTTATTTATGATGAATTAAAATCTGATGCATTTGTTGGGAATGTGTACACTCACTCAGTTTTGTTTTGCTTTTTATCAGAACAAAAAAGAAAGAAAGAAGGTAAGGGAGGTTGGCATTTTGAAGAAGGATCCTGAGGCGCTAAAGGAGCAGATTGAAAAGTTGGAAATAATGAGTAAGTCATAATCTACTTGAATATTTCTCTTGTTGTAAATAAAACCTTTCACTTCTTAATGGTCACGATTGCTGTGGAGTGAGCAAAAGTTAATAGTAGCTGATATGGTTCTGTAGCTATGTATATGAGGATAGAGTCAATTTTTTGGGGCAGGTGTATCAATTTCAGTATTATGTTGATTATGAACTTCCTTATTCTTTAAAAAAACCTTATTCATTTATTTTTTTTTTTGGGGTGATAACTAGTCTGCCCTATTGCTTAGTTGTACTCATCTGAACTATACTTTGCAGCTTCTGATTCAAAAATGGAACTTGTTATGCTAACCTTTTCCATTCAGACTTACCTTTGTGTTTTGACTGTTGATTGATGCAACAGAGGCTGATGGTGCTCTGGATAAAGCAAGAAAACACAAGAAGAGACAACTTGAGGATACACTTAACCTTGTTTTGAAAAAGAGAAAGGTAATGATTGCAATATCATATTTTCTGCTTCGCATTACATTTTCATCTCCTTGCATGTAAAAATTCTACAGTGGTGATTAGATATTTGATTCCAGGTCGAAATGTTTAAAATTAGCATATGTAACATACTCTCGATAATTTTATTGGTTTTTTTCTTCTAAAGATAGGTACTGATAGAGCACTAAGTATTTTATTTTGTTCTGTCTGATATACACAAGTGTGGGAAGAAATAAAATTTAGATGATGTTTTATGAATAATTTTCTAGGCCTATAGTGATTGCACAGAGAATACAACATTGCAGGTATACTGTAAAGAAGAAAAAAATTTGGTTGTACGTATCCAACTACCAGTGTTTTTGTTTTCTTTGACAGGAATATGAAGAAAAAATGAAAGAGAAGGGTGAGACCCCAGTCATGTTCAGGTAAATTATCCTTAATATTATTGTTCCTTTCAGTCTGTAATGCCAAGCAAATTATATTAACTCTATTTATTTTATAAGTAAAGGGTACTTTATCTTCTAATGCAGTCATCTAGGGCCTCCTAGGAGAATAACATCTTCAGAGGAAGAAGAAAGAGTTAAACATCCTAAACCTGAAGTATGTCCTACTGACTTAAATACTACATTAGTTAAAGTTTCCTTTGTTATTATCTTACATTTAACAAATTTTTGGCTGCAGGACTCTGTCTATTATCACCCTACACTGAATCCTACTGGAGCTCCTCCACCGGGAAAGCCTCCTATGTATAAATCATCTATAGGTCTATTTCTCCCTCTAGTCTACACTTTATTAGCTTAAAAACATTGATTTGTACTCTCTCTTACTCTTTCCAGGTGTCTACTTTTCTTTTGACTTTAAAATGCAGGGCCCAGGATTCCTCTATCCGCTGCTGCATCATCCTCAATCACAGAATCAGAGGATACTGCTTTAGCACTACCTCCACCACCACCGCCTCCACCTCCTCCTTTGCCTGAAGGTAGTAATGTGGGCTCTGGGGATAACTCTGCTATACCTGCCTCTTTACCTCTACCGCCAATGCCGTCAATGCCTCCTACACCAGGATCGGGTACGTCATTTCCTCTTCCGCCTCTGCCTCCACCTCCTCCAGGGCCACCGCCCAAAGACCAAGTTGGAAGTCACCCATTGCTTCCACCACCTCCACCCCTCCAACAGTCTGCTCAGCCACCTCCACCTGGCACTGACGAAAGTGAAAGGGATAGAAATCCATCTGCATCATCAGATGAACCAGCCTCCAAAGAAACAAATCAGGTGAATTTATCTTTCATCTTTTTCTGCTAATATTTTCACTGGACTTAAAGGTAATATATATTTGATAAGGACATTATGATGGGCATCTTTTCCTTTTCCTTTTTTTGTTTTTATTTTTGGATAATGTTGATGCAAATAAGGCTTGTGAAAACTAGACTGTACCTCAATGTTGACTACTGAACTTGTTCTATAGTTCTTTTTTCTTTTTTCCTTTTTTTTTGCTGAACTTTTTGTTTTCAACTTTTAGGTATTAAAAATAAAATCGATAAGAGAAATAGTAATATTATCATATTTATATTTAGGTGCCTACAGTGCTCCCTCCACCTCCTCCTCCACCTAGAATGGCCCTAAGATCTGCCGGTAATCAGTCTGAAGACTCATCCAAAGCTGATGCGAATAATCTAGCAGCAACAAAGGACAATCCTAAAATGGTTCCTTCACCACCTCCTCCTCCGCCGCAACAGCCTCCAGTACCTGTAGTGAATTTAATATCTACATTACATCCGGATATTTTACCCCCAGGAATATCACGTTTGCCCCCACCCCCTCCTCCAAATATGCTGGCACCAGTGACTGCTCCTGGACCTCCTGGCCAAGTGGTCCCTCCAGGATTGATGGTCCCACTAATGCCAAGACCTCCATATGGTCTTCCCCCCGGACCTCCCCCAATGATGAGGCCACCACTTCCACCTGGTCCCCCTCCTACCTTGCAAGAAGATGCTGCAACTAGGCCAACTGTTCCACAGAAGCCATCTTATGTCAAATCTGCCGCGTCTACTGTTGTTAAGAGGCCACTGGCACAACACACTCCAGAACTTACGGCTATGGTAAGTTAGTTCAAATCTCTTAATATTAGCTATTTCATTATGCATTCTTCTTGTTCTTTTCTTCTCTCTCTCTCTCCTTTTTAAATAAGAGTTTAAAAAAAGAGGAGACAGCTTAAAGGAGAAGGAAGGCTGTTAGGTTGCATAATCATTCATTATAAGAAATTTGGATTGCACAATGCGCTTACAAAAATATTGAGGAAAAAAATTGTATTAGAACATATTAATTTACATAGAAGGTGTTTGAGATTACTGTTAAGTGTCCTAAAAGTAGATTTTGAATTTTTTTTTTATTTTAATTTACTGATTTTTTTAATTTTTTATAAACTGTTTTTTTTTAAATATGTTTTTGAAAAAAATATCTATTTACATGTTTCGACCAAAAACAGTTTTCAAAACTCAAAAAAAAAAAGCAAATTTTTTTTCAAAAAACATTTTTCCGAAACTCAATCTCAAACAGGCACATAACAGACAGGAAAATTTCCTTTGGATAAAAGCTTATCTTAAGGTTCTGTTCAGGAGAAATGCAGTTAGGTTCAGCACTAGCTACTTGCATAACTTCTGAACTTGAGTCTGGTTTTTGTCTTTTTTCAGGTTCCTGCCTCAGTTCGAGTGAGGAGAGAAACTGCTGTGTCAAAACCAAAATCGAAGCCAACAAATTCAACTGCAATAGCAGCCACCATCATGCCAGCAGCTCCTACAATTGTTAAGCCAGAGTCTGCTAACTTGTCATCTGCACTGAAGACTAAGAGCATCGATGACTCCTATATGGCCTTTTTGGAGGACATGAAAGCGCTTGGTGCGCTTGACTCTTGAAATCTGGTTTCTAGTTTGAAGGGTGTAGAAAAAGGAACAGTGTACAGGTTAATGTGCTGAATCAGGAGCTTGAGCAAAACTAATTGTTGTTGCCAGAGCCATTGGTTCCATCTTCGTGGTTATGTTCTGGATTCTGAACCTCGGTGCCATCATCATTGCTAAAACATCTCAACCCGCTAGAGATGCGACATAAGTGTAATCCTTTTTCCTTTGTGGACGATAGATATCCAGAGCCAGGCAGAAACTGTACTTAAATTGAAATTTAATAGTTGCTTTCTCATCACATTTATTTTTCCCTTGGACCCTCCAGACATAATTTTTAAGTATAGATTCTGAATCATAAAATGCCAAATATGTACTCTCTATTCTTCTGTTCGTTAACAAACTTGATTGTGCGGGCCTGGGGGATTTCTCATATAAAATCTGCGTTCAATATTCAAGTGACGTTCAACAGGTTTCCATTGTTGAACTGTTATAACCATTGTTAAATTTGTGATAAAATTGATCTCCTCCGGAGTTTTAAATAATGGTTAAAAAACGGTTTTGCATATTGGTATCGAAATCGGTGTAATGGTATCAAACTGAATCGGATTGTATTATGTGTTGGTATTTTGAATTTTTAAAAAAATAACAAGCAAAATTAACCGGTTTTGCATATCATATCGAAATCGGTGTAATGGTATTAAATTGAATTGGATCGTATCATCTGTTAATATTTTAAATTTTTTAAAAAATAACAAGCAAAATTATTTAAATATTGTATCTTATATTGTACTGATATCAGAATTAAACCTTACATAACAAAAAATACGTCGAAAGATATTTAAAATTCTGATCTCCTTCGCCTTTGACTTTTGAATTTGTTTCAACAAGATGAAAGGGACACCAAAAATATAGATATGAAGAGACTCTTGGCCGTGAGTTTTTATTTTTAATTCTGATTAATCCAAAACGGGGATAGAATAGATAAAATTTTAAAGGGGCTAACAAAATATTTTTATTTCTAGTTAAAACTGAGAAAATTTTGTATTAATTTATTTGTATATTAACAGCGAGTTCTTTTATACTCATGATTAAAGATTTTATATAAAAGTGTCACATCAATCTTCTTCTTCTATTAATTTTTTCTTCAAAAAGAAAAAGTAAAATCTTTCCTTGCAGTTGTATATATTTATAGCTTATTTTGGTTGACCAATTGTGAGCCAATATTTATCATATCATGTTATTTTGTCGGCATATCAACTTGCACAGGCAATGAAAAAACTAGCTAAAGCAAACCAGGTCAACGTTGAAATGGCTTTTCCCTCTTTGAATGACTTACCCCTTACCATTTCCAACGGGTAAAGTTTCTTTTTTCTTTTTTTTTTTTTTTCTTTTTTCTGTTGATTTATACCTCAAGTAAGTAATTTCAATTACCTTCACATGACGGTAGATCTTGTTAGACAAACAACTTCAAGAAAAACAATTAATTTCGAGAACCGTATCAGGATAGGAAGCTCCTTTGGGCTGTTCTTGTCTCCAATGTCTGCACAGTTACAGCTACGTTTTTCTTTTAAAATAATGTGAGTAGGCATTGACCCATTCATTATTCTATTATTTAATTCCAGATAATGTTATTGTAAGCATGTGATGGATCCCAATTCTGTTAATCTTGAAGCTTTCAATATTTTAAGAGAAATTCTTTGTATGGTTGAGTCAATTCAGTGTTTGAAATGTGAATATAAGTACGGTGCTTTTTGGCTTGTCTGGTGGGGGGGGGGGGGGGAGGTCGAGTTTTATAGCGCTGATACAGAAAGGTCTAGTAATCAATTTGTGCACAAGACACCACTGAACCAACCCCGATGTATTCAAATTGGTCTTGTGGGCAGAGGAAGATGGTTTTCTTCCCAACTACCTAATATTTAGTTTAAATATTTATTTAGTCAACTATGGGAAGCTGCCCAATAATGCTCGATCATTATTGATGCTTTTCTGACCTTAAAGCTTAAATTGGATACATAAAAAAACTCAGGAAATTGTGACAGAGAGAGGTAGAATTTTACAAGAGAGAGAGAGAGAGAGATAAAGAATTGAAAACCATTGTGAAAAGTCAAGTTAAGAAGTAAAACAATTGTTTTCTCGAAGAAATGTGAACAGGATTGCCCTTCTGGAAGCAGACTTCAATAGTTTTTGACATATAATATAGCAAATTGATGGACCACTTGCAGTGACAGATTGAAAGGTACTAAAATATTGAACAGTTGGTATTGGGCTAAATGTTCAAATTCCATAACAATTTTTCTCCTCTAACTTACAGTAACTGTTTTTAATCCTGTGGCAAGTCAAGAGTTCTGTAGCTTAAGATGATCCTGACGTAGGCGAGAAGAAGCTCTTCTGGTGGAGCATTTGTATTTCTTGGTCTTTTTGTTGTGATGGAAACAGTTCTTGCTGTTGTGTTCGTGTTCTTGAACTTACTGTTGCTTCCTGATCCTTCCCTTTCTCATCCATTATGCACTAATTCAAGTAGGTTTTAAACCTGTAGGACCTATACTCTTTTCAATTCAATTTTGTTAATATTGTATTTACAACTTCCAGTGGACTTTGTGATTGTGTAATTGAAAATTCATATTCTTCTCTTTTTGAATTTTTTGCACAAAGGGGTACCTATCACCTTAAACACAACACTCAGTTTCTGTGCCTACAATGGGAGCAGTTGCTGCAATTCCACAGAAGATTCACAATTGCGGAAGCAATTTCAAGGGATGAACATCTCCAATCCTGGCTGTGCTTCTCTCTTGAAATCTATTCTTTGTTCTGTAAGACTTTTATTCCCTCCCTTTCTCTCTCCCCCCCTCCGCCGCGCCTTCCCCCCCACCACCCCCCACCCCCCGGCTTAAAAATCATATGTTCATATTGGTATTTTTGAATTTGAATTGTTAATGGCAGGAGTAAATGTATTATTTCATCTCTTAACTGAAAAAAGGTTGATATTCAACGTAGGTACTCGATGACTTACCTTGTATATCTACCTTCAACTGTATTTGTTCCATCAATTGTTTTCTAGACCTTTCTGAATCCAAAGACTGATCCACGTGATTATAGCTGCAGCCAAACTCATATTGGTATGGTTCCATAAAATTTTTGATATGGAGATTTGAACCTCCAATATTCATGGATCTACACAAGTTAAAAATAAACACTTGGTATTCATCTCCAAATATTTTAGCAGTCAATGAAGTAAATAGTTCAAATCTAATTCCTAATGAATATAATCTAGGAAGCAGGGATAATCCCTCATATGTAATGGGCTCTATCTCTGCTACCACTACTTGATTAGATATTTTCTGCACATGTCCATAGGTTATTCTTTCCAACGAACATAATTTCTAAGCAAATCTGCAAGGCATGTTTTGGCTTTGCAACTATGAGTCTAGAAGAACAAAGAAAGTGTTGAGAGATGATAATTCTGATGTTAATACTCTGACTATGTATATAAACTATGGATTCTTCATTTCTCTTAATTACTTGTTGATTCTTCTTCTTTTAATTAAAAGGTTAAAGAATCATTCCTTCTGTGTTTTCTGCCCTAATTTGTCAAGAATTGATGCCAATAAAAATTACTGTCCTGCCATACCTGTATCCAGAATTATGGACTAACCACTAAAGATTATTAAATTGATATAGACGTATGATTCATGACTGATTAGGGGGTTTTACTGATATTGATTGCTAGAGATAAATGATTCTCTCTATCTTGTGACTAAAAGGTTCAATTAACTCAAGCTTGTAATAATGAAACAGAACAAAATAAACTAGTTCCATATGACATCGAGGAGTTGTTCATTTGGCTAAACCTGTGTTCTGAAATTCATTTTTTGATTTGTGCATTAGACAAAAGGTTTCCCAAAGAAACAAAAATAAACGGCTTCCATTAATATAGTAAGCTGCCCTTGATATTAATATTGCATAAGCCCTCATATCTTCTGCGCCCCTAATTGCTGTTGGCCCTTTTTTCTTCTAATGCTATGGTCCATATAGACATTGCTTGGTCATTATCTAATTATCCATTTTAGGCATGAATAAAGAATGCATGCAATGAATTTTGACTTCTTTAGAGAATATTGTGAATTTCTAGTCTTGTTTGAAGTCTTTTGGTAGGTCTTAGTCGCTTATATTTATTTAAAGCAAATGAGCATGTAACATATATCAAATGAGCTCTCAACATAGGGATAACTTATAAATTTTTCACTCTGATGATCTTTGTTATTCTACAGAGATGTGATCCGTTTTCAGCTGAGTTATTTACTATCAATTCCGTGCCCCGGCCTGTTCCTGTTCTCTGTAATGCCACTATTTTAGGAAATTCATCCCAGTCTGGAGTGAATGACTTCTGCTCAGAAGTATGGGATACGTGTGAAAATGTCTCTATATTCAATTCACCTTTTGCTCCTTCGCTTAAAGGCCAAGCCGGATTACCTACCAATTCAAGCATCACAAAATTGACTGATCTGTGGCAGTCAAAAACTGATTTTTGTGTAGCATTTGGTGGAGCATCTGGTGATGAATCAGTATGTTTCGATGGTGAACCTGTTAAACTAAATAACACTGAATCACTTAGTCCACCACATGGTTTGTGCCTTGAGAGAATTGGAAATGGATCATACCTTAACATGGTTGCTCATCCTGACGGGTCTAACCGTGCTTTCTTCTCTAGCCAACCAGGTAAGATTTGGTTGGCAACTATTCCTGAAGGGGGATCTGGTGGAACAATGGAAATTGATGAGTCCAGTCCTTTTATTGATCTAACGGATGAAGTCTATTTTGGTGGTGCATTTGGGATGATGGGTATTGCATTTCATCCAAACTTTGTGCAAAATGGTAGGTTCTTCGTATCGTATAATTGTGATAAGTCTAGATGGCCAGGATGCGTTGGAAGATGCGCTTGTAATTCAGATGTGAACTGTGATCCTGCAAAGCTGCCTCCTGACAGTGGTGCACAGCCATGCCAATATCATAGTGTTGTTGCAGAGTATACTGCAAATGGTGCAGGAGTTGAGGCTTCCAAGGTACAAAATGTTTTGTTCTTAAAGAAATTTATGGTGGTAATCTAATTTATCAATTCCAACTGAACTTCTGATATTTTTCCAGGCAACAATGGCCAAACCATTGGAAGTTAGAAGGATATTTACAATGGGTCTGCCATTTACATCGCATCACGCAGGACAGATTCTCTTTGGACCTACAGATGGGTATTTATATTTCATGATGGGAGATGGAGGTGGACCAAGTGATTCAGGCGATCCTTACAATTTTTGTCAAAACAAGAAATCATTGCTTGGAAAGATCATGCGACTGGATATTGACAATATACCAAGTGAGAGTCAGCATAGAATTGTTTCTGCTGATTTGCAGCTCCTGCTTTATTTTTCCTCAATTTTTTGCAAAGCGGTAAAGTTAGAAGCCAGGTTGCACATCTCATAGTTACTACTTTTGCAGGTGCTGAAGAAATTAATAAGCTTGGTCTATGGGGAAACTACTCTATCCCTAATGATAATCCAGTTAGTGAAGACAGTGATTTGCTGCCAGAAATATGGGCTTTAGGCTTAAGGAATCCATGGAGATGCAGCTTTGATTCAGAGAGATCATCTTACTTCATGTGTGGAGATGTCGGGCAGGTTTGTGATGTGTTTCCATTAGATTATAGTTCTTTTAACCCATTTAACTTGCACAGAGGGCGCAAACTATCAGGCAAATTTAATTGTAAATCTGGAAAGTTCTTAAGCCCATATAATGGATAGATAGAATTAAAGTTAGATAAACTCTTGTTAGTCCCATTGTTGAACATCTGGCTTCCATTTCCTTGATGGATTTTGTACTCTCTTCTTCTTCTTTTTTTTACTCTTTTCTCTTTTACTTTTTTTACTTTTTATTTTTTGAGAAAGAAAGAAAGTAGAATGGTCTTAGTACGAGATATTTTCAAGTAATTTTATAAGGTATTTGACTGATGAAAATTATCATGCATTTGGAAAATTTTGAAATATAATGTGTATTATCACAATACTGCAAAAAAGTTTTCTTGTTTCTGCATGCAAAGTGTTTGGTGCTCTTTCCACATGAGAAAACTTGCAAATGGCCCATTTGTGGAAAAATGCCATTTCTGCTGATAGCAGATGATATGTAATTGCAGTCATCAGTTCAAATGGATATATTAGGAAATTGGAAGTTTGTGAAACAACTGCCTTTTCTACATGATAATAAACAACTTCAGATTAGATGTTTATGTTATCGATTAAATTCACATATAAATACACTCACATTGGAGAATCCAATTTCTTGCTATATTTCTGAATTCAGAAATTTTAAAAACTTTTATCTGTTATATTATGCAGGATGTATATGAAGAGGTAGATGTCATCACAAAGGGAGGAAACTATGGATGGCGTGTTTATGAAGGCCCCTATCTTTATAATCCTCCATCATCACCCGGTGGAAATACACCTCCAAACTCCATAAGCCCAATTTTTCCAGTTATGGGATACAACCACTCTGAAGTTAACAAGAACGAAGGCTCAGCCTCAATTACCGGAGGCTACTTCTATCGCTCACAAACTGATCCGTGCATGTATGGAAGGTCAGCTGTGCGAACTTTTCTCCGTTGTTTTTAGATATCTAAGTAACTAATTGTTATGTGCACCTCAGCTGATTTCTACTATGTTTTCAGGTACTTGTATGCAGATTTATACGCAACTGCCATGTGGGCAGGCACTGAAACCCCTGAAAATAGTGGTAACTTTACTGCCAGCAAAATTCCCTTCAGTTGTGCGAAGGACTCTCCCATCCAGTGCGTATCTATACCAGGAAGTCCATCTCTAGGTTACATTTTCTCATTTGGGGAGGACAACCGCAAGGACATTTTTCTCCTAGCCAGCAGCGGTGTGTATAGATTTGTTCGGCCAAGTCGTTGCAGTTACACTTGCTCAAAGGAAAATGTCACTGCTGTCGCAAGCCCAAGCCCTACCTCTTCACCCCCCACCTCTCATGCCATCCAGTTGCATAGCCCATACAGCAGCATTTTGGTCCTATTCTCTTCTTTGTTGCTGCATCTGTTGGGTGTTATGTAGCTTGCCAAAGCAGCAGTATGTAGCACACAGACCCTCATCAGATATTGGTGTATTGACTACAGTCTTTTCTGTTGATAACTCTGTTTTTGGATATTTTTACAATGCAAATATTGCCATCAGTTGCCGGGTAATGGAATATTTTTCAACACTCTTCCAGTGTGTTGGATTCACACAAATTCAATTGAGAGCATAGGAAATGTTTATCATTTGTTTCATTAATTAATCAATGAAGGTTCTAAAGCTGTTTTTATATTGCACCATTGAAGCAGTGCAGAGGATCATGGAAGAAATCTATAGTATAGATGCATTGAAACTGAGTGAGTTAGCAATGCAGCAATGGAAGTAAACGAATGGTGAGCAAAATGGTGTCATCACAGAGAAGAAGAGTGAAGTGAAGCCAAGGAATGGAATGATGAATATCTTCAAATTCAAAGACTTCCATGATGGCATACTATAGACCAAATAAAGGAAAATGACATTATGGCTGCTTGCTTGAACCTCCGTGTATAGCGGCAATGACCACGGTGGCTATTAATAAGACAACTGCAGCTCCGCTGCTTTTTCCAGTTTTGTGTTTTTTCCTTAGCTGTCTTTTTGTGGATTGTGGCAATCAAGTATTTAATCAATTTAACTATAAGACTGAATAAGGGACAATGATCTCCTTATACACATTATTGCGACATTAAACTTTTACCAATTGATGGATGGCAGCGAGATTATTCAAATTCTAGATCTTTCATATTTTCATAAATAAAAATACTAATTAAACCACTGATTGATTGACTTAGTCTTTCATATTTGTGGAAATTTATCATCTTTGTAGCAAAAAAAAATGACTATTCTTATTATATAACTACCCATTTGACCTCTTAATGTACCAAAAAAAACCTATACTATAATAAATCAATAATGATATATTACATTAAAAAAATTTAATTACGTTATTTTTATATTTATAATGAAATAATTATGTATAAAATAGAAGAATATACAATTAGTGTCCAGCTGCTATAAACTATGTAAAATTAATCGGAAAAAACAAAAGTTTTCTTTCATCTCTTAACCTTTATAAACAGACAAATTTTTGGAAGTTTTAAGATTTTTATTTATTAAAAAAAGTACCATGGTAGCTTAGCCTTAAGAGTGAATTTCACCTACAGTCCTTTAATTATATAACTCATAACAATTCAGTACCTTAAAAATTATTTATAATACAAAAGTATCTCAATTATTTAACTCGTAACAACTCGGTACCGAGTTGATTATTTGTAACATAAATGTACTCCAATTATGTAAATTGTAATAATTCATTACTTTTAAAAATTATTTGTAATATCAAAATAACTCAACTTTTATTTTGTAACTAAATAATACTTATATCTTCAACTATTATAGTTTATTTAGCATTGTGTTTGGAAAAAACATTTTTCAGAAAAAAAAATTTTGTATTTTTAACTTTTTTGAGTTTTGAAAACTATTTTTGATAAATACAGGTAAATTGATATTTTTTTCCAAAAGTGTACTTTAAAAAAATAATTCATAAAAATAAAAAAAAATTAGTCAATTAAATTAAAAAAATTCAAAACCTGCTTTTGAAACACTTAACAGCATTCTTAAATACACTTTAGTCTCTTTAACAGAAGTATAACATGAAATGTCCAAATAAATTTTAATAAAAACAAAATAAGTTGTAATACACAGTCAGTAAAATTGAAATTTATCTAATGTGAATATTACATCTAATTTTATTTTTATTAAAATTTATTTGACGTGAATATTTTATATCACACTTATATTAGGGAGACTAACATTCAAATATGGAAGTACTATTTAGTTACAAAATAAAAGTTGAAGTACTTTTATAATATAAAATAAAAATTGAGATAGTTTTGTGTTACAAATAATCTTTCAGGTATCGAATTGTTACGAGTTAGATAATTGAGATATTTTTATGTTATAAATAATTTTTCAGGTACCCAGTTATTACGAGTTTTATAATTGGAGGAATGTGAGTGAAATTCACTTCCTTATGAAGGCCTACTTTCCTATTTGTCCATAAAAAAACATGTAGATACTATTGTGTCTGACCTGTGATGACAAAAAATTTCCTGGTCTACACTTAATTTTTCAAGGGAAATTTAGTATGAAAAATGGGAAAATAAAGAAAAGGCTTTAACACATATTTGGTCCCTATTTTTTTTCAGTTTGCCCTTTAAATCAGTTTTTGGTACTAGTTGCCTTCTGAATTCTATTTTTTGTCCAAATTGCACCATAACAATTTATTCCTCGTACTGACATGGTAGTCGGAATATAATTTTACAATTTTAATGTGATTTCGGTTGTCACGTTAGCACAGAAGACAAGTTGTTACTTTTTTAAAATTTCATATGAGACAATTTATTCTTCGCACTGGCATGGTACCAGTTGCCTCTTCAACTATTATGGTTTATTTAGCATTGTGTTTGGAAAAAACGTTTTTTGGAAAAAAAATTTGTATTTTTAACTTTTTTGAGTTTTGAAAACTAATTTTGGTAAATACAGATAAATGGACATTTTTCCAGAGTATATTTGAAAAAAAAATAATTAACACCTCTTATTCTTCTGTATACACTATCGTATACCAGACTAATAAGTAGTGTTACGGTTTATAAAACCAAATACAAAAACATTTGTAAATAATATAAAATATTATAACATTTTTCTTTTAAGTAGAATAAAATATAAAACAAGAATATATGCAATATAATTCTAAACTCGCTCTCTGTCTATATTCCCTTATATATGAGTATTTAAATTTTGTTTTTTACAACACTAATGTTATAATAATAAAATACAAAAGAAAAGGTCAACCCGCTCGGAATGACTATCACTACTGCTTAACTCTATATTGTGGGGTCCACTATTAGCGACTTTATATCTACAATGTTTGTCGCTTTATTTTCAATTTAAACATGCGCGAGAGAAAAACAAATTTTCGCGTAGAGTTATACAACTCAGTGATACAGTAATTTATAATAGTAGTTATTTATAGAAAATATCAAACATAAAATATTTCATCTATATCATAAACTCATAAAAATCTTTTGTCATACTCATATACTAAATTATCATAGACTAATCACAGGAAAACAAGTGGTACATATCATTTCATGATCTCAGGAAATTCACCGGATCAGAGAAATAATGTGAATAAATTTTATCACACGGTCCCAGGAAACCTATCAAACCGAATATATGTATCATACGACCACAAGAAACCCACTGGGCTATAAAGTATAATACATGGCCACAAGAAATTTACTAGGCCAATAACCCTATTGACATGTCAATAACTCCCTAAACTGTTGTCTATGTTAATATATGAGCTAAAATATCAAAATCTTATCAAATATGTATTTCCATAATATTTCAAACTAATTTATTATATAAATTCATTTAAATCAAAACTTCATTAAAATTATATTTTTAATATTTAATGGTTAAAATTATAAATTACTGTATAAACCTTAACTTTCACGTGCCGATATCTGCCGGCTATTTTTTCCGATCTGCTTTTGGCTCCTGTCTCATAATTGCGCCCTAACAACAACAATTTTCGATTAACTACAAAGTCATTTTTAACATATTTTTTGTTAAAAATAAAACTCCCAACTACTTTTCCCGCTCTCTTATATATCAAAATTTCATACCGATATTATATTTTCTCGTTACACTTGTTTGATGTATAATTCGAAATTTCGGTCACCCGATACGATTTCCGGCGTGATAAAAAATTTTCCAATATATATTTTTTTAATCTTTGTAAACATTTTATTTTCCTTATTTTTCATCCTCCAAACTATTTTTCTTCTTTTACTTTCATTTTTCCTTTTTCTCCAAAAATCTATTTTTCTACTAAAAAATTCCTATTAATTCAATAAATACTTTAAAAATTCTAAATAAATTCATATGATCTCTTTAGTCCATTTTCTTGTATTTTCCATCACCAATTTCACCAAAATAATATTCAATAATTTCCAATAAATTTTTCAATAATTAGGCCAAAAATCCAAAAATTCACCAAAAATATTTCATTCATTCCAAAAATTATCTTCCACTTCCAAACACTCCATTTAACTCCATTTTCATCATTTTATGCCACAAATCCTTCAAAAAAAATTTCAAAAATTGCCATAATTATGGAAAATTTCTAAAAATTCCACAAAAATTCCTAAAAATTATTTTCATCAATTTTTCACCATATCCATGTTCCTCAAGTCTCATTCTACTCATTGTCCATTTTTATTTAATTTTTCCATAATTTTCCTACAAAACCTCAATTCCTCCTTGTCACAAATTCAACATCAAACACACCACCAAACTAAAATTTATTAACAACAATCATCCAAACCAACTTAAATCAATAAAAATTTGAAAGAAAAGTGAAGAAAATCTCACCTCAAATTTTCTTGGAACTTTTTACCAATATTTGATTTTCCTCCAAAAATATTTTTTTCACTACTACTTAATTTCTTATACCTCCTTAGGTTTGGATTATGGTAATTTGTGAGAGAAAATTGAAAGAAATTAAAGGAAATGGTATGTTGGTCATGCAAAGGAAGAAGGAGAAGAAGATGATGGGGTTTTTACTTTTTTTTTTATGAATTATTGATTTTTTTGGCATTGTTTTGACTTTATATAGTTGATTAGAGCTTAATTAATCTTAATTGAGCTTAATTCTTGCTCCTATTGGTCAATTAAAATTAATCAGAAAGATATTTTAGATTTTATCCAAATTAATTCAAAATAAACTTTGACTTTTGACTTTTTCCACCAACTTTCCAAACTTTTCAATTTAGTACTTGATGAAATTTATTTTCTTAAATTTCATATCTCAAATGACCTTATCTCCTCAAATTGAATATACCAATATTCTCAGAAAAATTTTCTCTTCAGAATGGTCTTTTCGATTTTGCAAAACGACCACCAGTGCGAAAATTTTATTTTTACGATTTAGTCCTTTTTCTAAATCATGCCCGTAAAAATTCATCTAAAGTCCGATTTCTAAATTATCAGTTTTAAAAATCTTAGAATTCAATTGTGATCACCTTGGCATCATTGTGATAGTAAACGCATATCTCTAACTCTCAATCGGAATATCGGACTGTAAATCTACATCGGGAACATTATTTATGTAAATCGGAGCCATTAACCTCCAAATATCTCCATATAACTTCACCTATGGCCTTAACATATTATTCTCCCCATTATGGTATGCTTAACTCAAGTTCTTACCGCTGGGCGAAAACCCTGTATTACCGGCCCAGTCCATTGCCTTGATTTACGTGTATGATACGAAATTGCAATGTTTCATCAATTCAACTCAATATTCATATTAAGCGTCATATTATCATATTAAATTAGATTTTTCACGCTCATATGTCCGTATTTAGACTCTGGTCGGTACGCCTCCGTATTGCGGTACAAACGACAGTAATACGCGTATACGGTCAGGGTCTATATCGCGAACGTGACAATTCTCTCCCCCTTAACAGATTTCATCCTCAAAATCATACCTGGTAAATCATTGTTGAACAACTGAGGATGTTTACTCTTCATGATCTCCTCGCTTTCCCATATTGCTTCCTCGGCTGAGTGTCTTTGCTAGAGGACTTTCACCAAAGGTACTTGCTTGTTCCGTAGTTGCTTCACTTCCCTTGCCACAATAGCTATCAGTTCTTCTTCATAAGATAGGTCTGGCTGTATTTCAATTTCTTCTACCCGAACGACATGGGACGGATTTGATCTGTACCTTCTGAGCATTGATACGTGGAATACATTATGAATCTTTTCTAGCTCAGGAGGTAGAGCCAATCTATAGGCTACCAGTTCAACTCATATGATTACCTTAAAAGGCCCAATAAATCTAGGACTCAGCTTGCCTTTTCTGCCAAAACAAAGCACCTTCTTCCATGGAGATACTTTTAGAAACACTTTGTCACCAACCTCATACTCGATGTCTCTTCGTCTCAAATCTGCATAAGACTTTTTTCTATCTCTAGCTATCTTGAGCTAGTCTTTAATCATTTTAATTTTCTCCTCTGTCTACTGAATGAAATCAAGTCCCAACACCTTCCTTTCACTAAGTTTTGTCCAGCATACTGGAGTTCTGCATTTTCTACCATACAATGCTTCATATAGGGCCATGCTAATACTTGCTTGGTAACTGTTGTTATACGCAAACTCCATCAGTGGCAAGTACTTATCCCAGCTTTCTGTAAATTCAATCACACAGCTTCAAAGCATATCCTCTAATAATTGGATTACTCGCTCCAATTTTCCATCTGTCTGAGGATGAAAAGTCGTGCTAAAGTGGAGTCGAGTATCCAATGATCCCTGAAGACTTTTCCAAAACTGAGATGTGAATCTAGGATCTCTATCCGTTATAATAGACAGCGGCACACCATGCAACCGGACTATCTCTTGAACATATAATTCTGCCAATCGATCTAAGGAATACTCCTTCCTGACTGGCAAAAAGTGTGTAAACTTGGTCAACCTATCAATAATCACCCATACTGCATCATGTCTTCTTTGAGTCAAGGGTAGTCCTGACACAAAGTCCATAGTAACTCTTTCCTATTTCCATTCCGGTATGGCGATAGGTTGTAGTAATCCTGATGGCAATTGGTGTTCTGCTTTCACTTGTTGACATGTTAGGCATTTGGTAGTGAACTCTGTAATAGCTTTCTTCATCCCCGACCACCAATAATAGAGCTTCAAATATTGATACATCTTATTACTACCGGGATGCATAGCATAAGTTGATTCATATGCCTCCTTTAGAATCTCTTGTTTCAACTCAGGATATCAGGCACACATAATCTGTTTCTGAAATAAATACTAGCATCTGCTTTCATTGAGTACTCAGGTCTCTCCCCCTTGGAAATAGCTTCACTAATCATCACGAGCTTAGGATCCTGTTTCTGAGCTTCTTTGATCCGTTGCACTAATGTAGGTAGGATTCATAACTCTGCTAAAGTCTTTCGGCTCAAAGCATCAACCACTGCATTAGCCTTTCTAGGCTGATAGTCAATTATGCAATCATAATCTTTAATAAGCTCCAACCATCTCCTCTGTCGGAAATTCAACTCTTTCTATGAAGGTAAATATTTCAAACTCTTATGATTTGTATAGATGTAACACTTCTCTCCATACAGATAGTGTCGCCAGATCTTCAAGGCGAAAACAATAACTGCTAGCTCCAGATCGTGCGTAGGATAATTTCTCTCATGCTGCTTTAGCTGTCTGGAAGTATAAGCTATCATCTTACCCTTTTGCATCAGTACACAGCCTAAACCGTTCGATGAAGCATCGCTATATACCATAAAATCTATTCCTAGAGTAGGTTGCGTCAGAACTGGTGCCTCTGTCAATATTGCCTTTAGTCGATCAAAACTGGCCTCACACTTGTCTGTCCACTCAAATTTGACATCGTTACGGAGCAACCTTATCATAGGTGTGGCTATTGAAGAAAAACCCTTTACAAATCCTCTGTAATAGCCTGCTAACCCAAGAAAACTATGTATCTCAGTTACATTTCGAGGCAGCTTCCAATTAAGTATGGCTTCAATCTTGCTAGGGTCAACTATGATCCCATCTACTGGTACCACATGACCTAAAAAATTAACTTCCTTAAGCCAAAACTCACACTTCGATAGCTTGGCATAAAGCTGTTTATCTCTCAAAATCTGAAGCATAATCTGAAGATGTCGATCATATTCCTCTCTATCCCTAGAATAGACCAATATATCATCAATAAAGACTACCACAAACTGGTCTAAATGAGGCTTGAAGATCCGATTCATCAGATACATAAATGATTTCGGCGCGTTTGTCAACCCAAATGGCATGACTAGGAACTCGTAGTGGCCATATCGAGTCCTGAAGGCAGTCTTAAGCACATCACTCTCCTTAATCTTTAGCTGATGATATCCCGATCTCAAATCAATCTTGGAAAATACCCCTGCACTTTTCAGCTGATCAAACAGGTCATCTATTCGTGGCAATGGGTATCTATTCTTCACTGTCACCTTATTCAGTTGTCTGTAATCAATGCACAACCGTAGGGTGCCATCTTTCTTCTTCACAAACAACACAGGTGCACCCCAAGGTGATACACTAGGTCTAATGAACCCTTTATCTAGCAACTCCTGCAATTGTATTTTCAACTCTTTCAGCTCTACTGGTGCCATTCGATATGGTGTTATAGATATGGGTACGGTACCAGGTAGTAACTCAATAGCAAACTCTATTTCTCTATCTGGAGGTAATCCTGGCAAATCCTCAGGGAACACATCAGAAAACTCACATACTGTAGGAATATCCTGAAGCCTTGGACTCTCCTTCCTGGTATCCACTACATATGCCAGATAAGCTTCATTGCCCTTCCTAATCAACTTATAGGCCTTCATAGATGAAATTACATTAGATGACACCTTCCCACGAACATCCCGTACTACTCTATCCTTACAACCGGGCTTTCTAAAAATAACGTTCCGAGCTGCACAATCAACTACAGCTCCATGACGAGCTAACCAATCCATACCCAGTATGACATCGTACTCATGGAATGGCAACTCAATTAAATCTGCTGGATATAGCTCACCTTGATTCACCAAGGGTAGCTGTCGATGTACTCTATTAACCCTGGCACTGTGACCCAGGGGATTTGTCACTATAATATCATATGCTAATGTTTCAGTCACTATGTCATCCCCAACTAGTGGTGCAGTGCATATATAAGAGTGTGTGGAACCCGGATCTATTAAAGCATATATATCTGAGCCAAGTAAAGAAAATTTACCCACAATTACATCAGGGGCATCCTGCTCCTCTTGAGCTCTGATGGCATAGGCTCTAGCAGGTGTTGCATGGCTACCTCCTGGTCTATTCACTGTCTCAGACCCAGTATGTACTGTCCCTGTCCTACCACCTCGAATCTGACCTCTGCCTCTACCTCTGACAGGTATAGATCCCTGTGTCTGAATAGGTTTCTCTCTAGCAGTCTCTATAGTCTGACCTAAAAGTGGACAATCCCTCCTGAAATGTCCTGCCTCACCACAGTTGTAGCATGCCCTAGTGTTCATCTGACACTCCCCCCTATGATACCGACCACACTACTAACACTGAGGATACATAACATATCTTCTTCCAACTGAACCTAGAGTACTACAAACTGATGGTACTGATCTTGCGGGCTGACCCCGCCCGGCTAGTGCACCTGAACCTCTAGACGCATTCTGGAATCTGCTACTAGAAAACCTGGTCTTTTTACTAGCTGAGGAACCTATACCCGACTAAAAGAAAGGTCTCTTGTTGCGGCTCGGATATACTGTCTTTATTTCCTCAGCAACAACTTCCTCAATGGCCTCTGCAGCGGTCTTCAGAGTAGTAAACTCGTTGATCTATAATCCTGCTAATCTAGCCCTGATAGGGGGTCGTAGTCCCTTCTCAAACCTTTGACATCTGTCAACCTCATCAATAATGATACCTCTTGCATACTTATTAAGGCTCATAAAAAATCTTTCCATTACTCCATGCATAGAAGTATAAAGAAGATTTCAACAAAGTATCCACAAAATATGTTCATTTTCATTTAAATAATGGAATCTAAATTCTATCAAAATACTACTTATAAAGCAAGAAACATTCTATTAGAATTCAATTCTATTCCTAGTAAGCTTGGATTCTCAAATCACTTGTTTCTTTCCCTTTTTGTCAAATATATTAGAATTCAACTCTATTCCTAGTAAACATACACTCTCAAATTACTTGTTTCTTTCCCTTTTTGTCAAACATATATCACAACAAAATTGACATATTTCTCTTCCTTTTCATTATCAATCATAAAAGGGGTGTGCAATCAAAATAAACTCATTATATGCATATCCAAATAATAGATTCATTCTAATCAAAGTTCAATTTCAGCATATCAATTATAGAAATTCATATCTCAAATATATTTAACATACAAACCCAATCTATTATCAACAATATTTATCATCATCATAAGAAAATTAAGCCAATTTAATCATGTTCAACATATACAGTTTATGCAAATTTAACTTGTCATCAATGTATTAGAACTCAAAAGTTCAATAATATGTCCAGTGTAACCAGCACATAGTAAATTTAACCATTGCATGACATTTTTCATTTCAAACAACCAACATATTTTTGCACATATATACCACAAACAGAATAGCTTCACATTATGTTCAAATATCCAGATAACTTCTCATAAAATCAGTCCAAAATCTATCTCAGAACAATTTGCACAATTACATAATCAAATACTAGTCCAAACTCAAATATCCAATATGCATCGCAAAGAGTTATTAAAATTCTATTCCACCATATCATCATTCAAATCTCAAACATAATCACTTTCAAAAAAGAATTTTGAGCCATCCAATATATAATTTCATATTTCAACTATATGCACCGTATGAATTTAATTTGAAAGATCTTAAACATTCAACTTGCCACAATTATATTTCAAAATCCATCAAGCATCCAAGTTTTTTGACATTCCAATCTAAAAGTATTCAAAATCTAAGCTTAAATGTTCAACCAACAATTCATCTTTATGTATCAAAAAAAGAAGCTAAATATCATAGTATAAGAGTCCAAGATCTTTAACAAGCACAAAATATGAGTTCCAAAAGTATGTTCTATAACAGATTATACAAGCAACTCACAAGTTTAATCATCAATGTTACTCAAAACAACTAAAATATTCAATTATATATTTAATTTCAACTTGTTATTTGCTCAAAAATAATCATCAAGAATCACAATCCAACAACTTCCACAGTGGCAAATGGCAACCAATTACAGCCATTGAAATAGAAAAGAAAAAAGAAAGAAAGAAAGAGAGAAGCTATCTTTGATATTCAAAAGAGAGCATGAAATTGGTATGAAACTTTTTAATTTAATAAGAGATTTTAAGTTCGAATCCTAAATATGTAGTTTTTTTTAAATTCTTATAAAAGTATTTTACCTCTTTTTGGATCGCTATCCAATACGAGTAGAATTAATATCAGTCAATTCATATAGAATGTAATTTCGAAAACAAAAAAGCAACCTTTTGTCGAAATTCAATTAAGTTCTTGCAAATATTTCTCAAGTAGATTTTTCCAACATGAGCTTCCAAATCAATTTAATTGCTTTTTTTTTTTTGGCAAAATTTATTATGGTGTTAATTTTAGCAAAATTTATAATACTGTTAATTGTGTTGTCAATTGACTCTTCAGCCTTATTTGGCATTACATTTAGAAAAAATATTTTTTGAAAAATTTTTATATTTTTAATTTTTTTTAGTTTTAAAAACTGCTTTTAGTAGAAACAGATAAATAGATATTTTTTCCAAAAGTAGATTTAAAAAAACGGTTTATAAAAAATTTAAAATATCAGTTAATTAAATCCAAAAAATTTAAAACATATTTTTAAAATACTTAACAGCAATTTCAAACACCTCTTTCCTCTGCTATAAATCTAATTGTGCTATTAATTGAGTAAAATTTATTATTTTTTAAAATTATTCAAATATTTATCGATAGATTTTCAAGAAAAATTTTAATACAAAAGGCTTAAAAATTATTAAAAAAATTTAAAAAAACTGTGACAATATTTCTCTTCCATACTGGATTTGGTGGAGCTTATATTGAACGGTCACATCAGCACTCCGTCCATATTTAATGAAAAATTAAACGGAGAATTATAATAAAAAAAAGTTTGAAATATATTTTATCCAATTAAAAAAAATTATTAAAAGTGTATTTAAAAACGAAGTGAAAGGATATAGAATAATATTTTAATAAATCAATCAAATAATTATTTAATTAACATTTTTATTTATAAAAACTATGAAAAATTTCGAGTCGAATATTTTAACTAATATCTACCTTTATTTTTCAGAATTTATCAATTTTATGGTTAGTCCACTGCTCACTCACCTCCCACCGAGCGAAAAGAAAATATTTTGATAAACAAAAATAATTATATTTGTGGAGAAAATTTGCCATTGATCACAGGAGAAACAGGCCCGTTTCTTTCTTTACCCTCTAAGCCCTAGACGTCCCTCTAATTTTCTCTTCATACCAAAATTCTTCTCTAGTTTCTGCGACAATTCACCTATCGAAACCCTAAAACAGATTCATAAATCATATGCTATTTCATTCATTCCACCGTCTTTAGCTATGGTAAGTCTTCTTTCTCTGGATGCTTGTCATTTTATCTCTTTATATTTCGGCGATTCTTTCTTGTGCTTTTGGTTTCGTGTCGATGTTAAAGAGACACCATACCATGCCCGATTGTTTCATATTGGTTTATGTATTTTTACTGAAACGACAAGTTTTCAATTTATGTCGTAATAAAAAGTTTTGTAATTTGATAATTTTAATTAAATCTTTAATAGAGTCATTTCATTGTTTGCACAGGCTGCTAAGATTCTTGCCAACTTAATTGTAATGGGCTCTGGTATTCTAGCTCGGGCTGTTGTTCAAGCATACCGTCAAGCACTTCAAAGTAAGTTTTTTTTTTTTTTCAATTAGTATTATTATTTATTTTTCTATCTGGTTTAGCTGCTTCTGGGATTTTAATTTTCTTTCTTTGTCATTATTATCTTGTTGTGTTTTCGCAAATTCCTTTGGCCTTCGGTTTTTGTTGGAAAAATTAATGATATGGGGCTTATTGACTTGTCAGCTGTAAACAATTTTTTTTTTTTTTCTGAATTATGTCAAACAATGATGGCGTAATGATTTTCCCCCCTCTTAGTGTAGTAGAATGTCATTGGGCTAGTGAAGATAATAGTTTTGGGGAGGATCATTTTGGTTTATTGTCGTGAGGGGAATCCTTTTGGGATGCCTTATTTGGAAGTCTTTGGATTAGAATTATTGAGTCACCCCCTAGGGGATTCTTGCAGATTACTCTCTCCATCACAAGCTTGTTGCTCTTTGGCCAGATGTGGTGCCTTATTCTTTAAACTGAGTCATCTAATATTGAATAGCCGTGTTCTCTTAATTGTGCCATCTAGGATTGAATAGCCATATTCTTTTAACAAATTATACGTCTTTTAATGTCTTCTAAAGCTTTTCTCAGTCATAAGGGCAGGCAAGTTTCAATTTTGTGCCGAAATATTAGCAATATGGTGTGGATGTGGCTGCCTATATCTATGTTTTTTATCAGTTCGTAGGACTCCAAATGAGTCCAGGCATGCAATCTCATAGCTTTAGAGATAATCCAGGCATGCAATCTCACAGCTTAAGAGATAACTCCAATACTACCAAGCTAAATCTCATTGGTGCCTACGTCTCTGTTTTCAAGCGATCTGGTTTTTACTATATTCCACATTGGCATGAATACTGCATCTAGGCATTCGCACTGTTTTTCTTAGTTTTCCATATGTTCTGATGTTTGAAGTTGAAACACAGTTTTATATATTGGATAAACATGTTATTTCCCTGGTTTTCCAGATCTGGATATTGAGGAATGCAATTGTGCTTCTGTCATGGGTTTAACCCTTCTATTCCTTTTTTATTTCTTTGGCTGTCAATACAACCTCAGTCCCTAATGCATGGGCTCAAAGGAGCTCAAGATGCCTAAATTGTCCAGTTGCTCTGACAGGCTTCTTTACACTCTCTAGACTCTAAAACATCAGCATTTATTTTTTCTGTCTCTCCATAGATAGACTTTGTATTGAGATTGCTACTCAAATTTTCATCTGTTTGTTTTCAATATTTTACACATTTTGGACAGCTTTTTAGTTAATTCTTTATTGCAATGCAAAATGTTAAAGTAGGAATCCTTTAAATGTTTTTATGGCAATAATTGGTGGAAACTGGAATGTTGGTTAGCCTACATTTTTCTCAAATTTTCTGTGCAACACTCCCTTAGTTATAAGAAAATTAGTTTAAATGTGAATGTAAAATAGAACCTACAAATCTGCTTCTGTTAAGTTTTTGTATAGTTGGTTGAATGGCTGTTACTTACTCAAGAAGATCTAACTCTACAGAGTCTTTACTTCGTCTTGATTTGGCAGGCTTGCTATGGCTGGCTGGTGGGCTTTTGAAGGCCCACCCTTTAGACTTAGTTTACCTGGGAATTGGGATAGTTCATTTGCTTGATAGTTGACTGGAAATATGGATCTAAGATCTTCTCAAGGTCAATTTGTCAAAATCACTAACCTTTTATGTGGCATTTCTTAATTAATTTTTTGATGGGCATTGTTATGAGCTATTATGTGGTACTGGTTTCTTTATGTTGTAGGGGATTACTCTTGTCTTTACGGCTCATCCCACTCATTCAGACACCTTTTCCCCTTCTATAGGTAGCATTTAAAACAAAAAAAAAAAAAGAGGAACATTGGATAGCTTAGGATTTCTCACTACAATTATTACTTGAGAGGAATTCCTCCATTAGTTACCCTCAGGTTTATCTTTGGCCCCATTAAACAGTTTAGTTCCAATCAATGCCATTCATGTCATCTATTTCAAGCTTAGGCTTAATATTCCATTTGGCCTCTCCTTCAACGGCCTGATTTCATGATCATTTTTTATGTAATCTGCTTTCTTTCCCAGTAAAACATACTCACTTATTAACTGTTTGGAATTGGTTGTGATCTTTGTCAAATGAAACAATCAAGAGCTTATAAAATGTTTCCAGTAGTCTTGTTCATACAATACACTCTTTGAAATAATCTTATTGACGGCAATGAAAAAAGTGTAGCATAATAGAAGGTAACCCTTGGGGAATGCAGGAGCATCTTAATTTTACAAGATTCTGATTAAACTTCTTAAATGGACTTCTTCAAAAACTCTTTTTGATGTCAATTCTGTCAACGGTACACTATCTCAGGCCCATTCTGCATGGCATTTAAGGCTGCTTTTGTGTTTTTTCTTCCTTTTTTTTTTTGAGCTGCTTTCTTTATCATAGATTTCCAAGAAAGCGAGAATTTTCCACTTCTTTCTAGCTCTGTGAAGGCCATTTGATAAAAAAAAAAATTAAAAATCTGGTTGCTGAATGTTGCCAGGTCGGTAGTGGTTCCATCAGCATAGCCATCTTCCAGTGGAATTTTAGTGTCCTTGCTAGACCCAATTATCATGTGTTAGTGGGGTTCTATTCTCTTGCAATGAGCACCTACAGACTGCTAGCTTCATGTATTTGTGAGTTTTCATTCTGTTGCAATGGAGTGCTCACCGTATAATGGGCATCCAATTTTGTAGTTGTGTCCATTAATCAATATGGCTTCTATGTTTTGAACTATTGGAATAAATCTATGAGCTGAAGTTGTGCTCAACAGAATGAAAATTGTTACCATTTGCGGATATCGGTACTCTGCTCCTCTGATTAGATGACATATAAGTTTAATGCAGATGCCTCAAAATCTGGTGTTGCTCAAGAGACAATTCAAAACACACTCCGTAGAGGAAGCAAAGTCATGACAGAGCAAGAGGCACGGCAGATTCTTGGTGTAACTGAGGAAACTACTTTGGAAGAGATATTGAAGGTTGGTATTTTTTTACATTTATGTTTTTCTACTCTAAAATTGACATTGCCATTCAACATTTTCCTTGTACCCCTCCAGAAATACGACACTTTATTTGAGAGAAACAGCAAGAATGGGAGCTTCTACATTCAGTCAAAGGTTCACAGGGCTAAGGAATGTCTAGAGGCTGCACATCAAGGGAAAGGCGATGGTGCTCCTAGTTGAGAATTTCCTTTTCAAACTGACACATGTATTATTGTTTGGTCCCTAAAAGATGTAAAAAGTTACAATTGTATGCATGAGTTTGTTTCTCATTTTCTGAGCTCAATCATTAGATGAAATTGAACCAAGTAGCTGCTAAGTAGTCTCAAATCTATTTATACATTTAAGCTGGTGGCTGTATACTGTTTAATGTTTATTACTATAGTATGGACGGTAAACTCTCTAAAATACCTTCAAGCTATATTTGAATTGAAGAATTTCAAATGAAAAATTTTGAACAATATAAGCTAAATTCATTGTTTGAATATTTAAAAAAGGTTAAAATCTATGGATTTTAAAAAGTTTCTAATTTACTAAAATTCTTCATTTTTTAAGAATTTGATTTTCCATATTTTAGGTTGGAAAGTTCAAATTTTATGGAATTTGATTAATGTGGGATTATACCAAATTTTTTTATTCTAAGATTGTTCCTAATAAATTAATAATATTCTGAAATTATCTTTAATCTTAAAAAAGTAAAAATCAATTTTCTTTTAATTTCAATTAATTGCTTCTTTATTATTATTATTATTATTATTATTATTATTTTGTATAATATATTACTAATATGCATTATATTATTAATAAAAAATATTTTTAGCAATGTAATTAAACATTACAACATATGATAATTTTATTATTTTTTTTATTTTTCAACTCTTGAAATAACTAATTTTTTTAAAATTTTAAATATATAGCAGAATTGATTATATATACTTAATTAATAATAAATTATCAATATTTAATAAAAGTTAAAATTGAAAATTAATTGTTAAATTCATAAATTATGATCGTTATCAATCAATGTATTTTATAATCAAATCAAACGATAAAATTTTTAGAATCTATGGATCATAAAATTTATGAATATTCCATAAATTTTAAAATTCATAAATTTTATGAAATTTATAAATTTTAAAATCTCTCAATCCATGCAGTGCCTCAAAGGAATCCATAATCCATATCCAAAACGGTGGCGTTCCACATAAAAACGGTGCAATAAAACCGTTCCATCCCATTAAATGTTGTTCAGTGTTCACTTTTTTTTCTTTTTTTTTTTTTTTGTGTATGAACACTGTCCTAATTAAATCCATTGCCAGCTGCCAGATTTACATTCATTAACTGGTATTTGTTTTATTATTATTATTTTTAACCTGGTGTTTCCTTATTTACTTTATTTCAAAAGTTAGGGAAAGCTCATTTTATCATGCTTACTCACTATATATATATATATATATATATATATATATATATATATATATATATATATATATATATATATATAAATAAATGGAGTTAACAGATAAATTTACCAAAAAATTAATATAATTATTTAGTTAATTTGATTAATTAATAATTTAATTTATTAGTAAATTATATTAATAATTCATTAATTAAAAATTAAATTCTATTATCATTAGCTATCTATATTTTATATATAAAAAAATAGATAATTAATATTAAAAAAAGAAAAAAACAATTCAATAAAAAAAATTAGAAAGACACATTTATTATTTAATAATTTAATTTATTCTTTTGTTTGCTCACTAAGTACTTAAACATTATTTTATGTTTAATTTGTTCCAAAAACCTTATATCTTTGATTTTTCTCTTGCTATTTTATAAATGAATTTTTGAACGAACTATTTGCTTGCTCACATCTTCAATTCTCACAATATTTGATTGATATGGCATTATTAATTATATACATACATTCATAATCATCATATTATATATAAAAATAGAAATAAACGGATAGACAAAATGATTATAAAATACTTACTTTAGTAATGGATAAATTAATAATTTGGTGATACTATTAAATTTGAGATAAACATCTTTTAGAATAGATAAAGTATAAAATTGTTAATTATATTTCTATGAGTAATTTAAAAGCTGTTACTTTCATTAATTTTCAATGTTTTCCCATGCATTATAAAAAGAATAATAGACGTTATAGCAAGCTAATTAAATTAAATGTTTTCTTTAATTATGAATCAGAGCTTTAAATGATCAATGAGAGAATTGAAGATAGAATTAATTACTCAAGAGTGATTATCAATATTTTTGCATAGATTTGAAGCAAATATTGCTAATAAAGTAATATTAAACTTGAGATAAACATGAATTCTTTATTTATTATGAATAAATAATATAAAATTTGAGGTAAATATGTATGCTTATAAATTATATAAAAACTAATATATAATAATCACATGTAAGATACATTAATAATTTTGGAAATTACTATAAAGTAATATTAAATTTGAGATAAATATGAATCTTTTATTTACTATGAATAAAATACTATAAAATAATATAAAATTTAAGATAAACATGCACTTTTATAATTTAATATATGAATAAAATACTATAATATTATATAATTTACTATAAATAAAATATTATATTATTATGAATAAAGTTACATTTGTTATTTAAAATACAAAGTGTAACATATTAATTATTAAATTTAAAATAAACATGCACCTCCATTCCAAATATTAGTGACATTAATATTCTAAACAAAATGAAGCAAATTAATAAAAAATAAAAAATTTATATAAAAATTAAATGATAATTAATGATGAATCTAATATTTAATAATTAGGTGCAAACGTTAATAAAAAAACTAGTCAACAAACACCGAATGTGTTGTCTTTTTTTAATTTATCTACTTTTTCCTTCTTTCGTTCTATTACTAATGAGGACGGGATTGATTTAATCTCAAGAGCCATATTTGGACTGCTCTGCAGATTACTATTTTTTATTTATTATAAAATATCTTTTAAATTTTATTTATGTTGTACTTATGGTATGGAACTTGCATATTACTATTTGTGGATTTATCATGATATAGCTTTTAATTTTCATCTATGATATATTTAAGATATTCAACTGACTCTCCCCTCATTCTATATGAACTGATTCTTCCCTCCTCTTTCATGCATAAGTTTTTTTTATATATTTTTTGTACTTTTAATTTTTCTTGGTTATTTGTTTTAAAACTGTTAGGATATCAACAACAATAGGAGAAATTGTTAATTCAATATTAAAAAATAATAGAAATGGAAAACGATCTGAGACCTGTATTCCACACAGTTTTCTTAAGACAAATTCGCCTCCTATATATTGGTGTTTAGGATAACGGGCGTTTGTTTCCCAGGATACAACAGATTTCAAATAGTTGTTGAACACACAATACCTACTTACAACGAATTATGAACTTGTCACACCCTCTATCACTTGATAAGAAGAAGAAAAAGAAAGAAAAAGAAAGAAAGAAACTCTTCAATAACAATCAAAGTAAACTCTCCAAAAACTCTCTTAAAATTCAAGTCAAAAACACCTATTTATACTAGATGGAGGAGACATGTGATTAATTGTGATTAATTTTCTTTAAAGTCTGCCAATAATGCATTTGTAACTCTCAAATAATTGTTAAATTAATATTTGAAATATCAAAAATTGAAATTCCAAAAGACAAGAAGTTCAAAAGACCATTCTGGAACACAATCCACATGGGCATGTCAGTGGCCTGACTGTGTGGATCCACACAGGAGTGTTGCCAATCTGTGCCATCATGGGATTCCTGATGAACGAGTGCATCAATCTATTTCTGCAACAAATTTTATTATCAAATAAGCATGATTAATAATTAAATAACATGTGAATGCAAGTATATATCACTTATCCCTATGTGTTTGGCGTGCTGGTCCACATACTGTTTAGACCGATCTGCAGCATTTCTAATGAGTCTAATTGAAGAGACATATCTTGTATATATAGTGTTAAAAGAACAAAATTTATTACTATTCTTCAAGCATGCTCATGCATGGATATGGATTTGCAAAAGTGGGTTTCAATAGTCTTAACATGATAGTTCCTAGTTTGGCACTCCCTCAGTGACTGGAATGTCGGTCAACCCACCTCTGCTACCAATTGACTCACACCTCTTCAAAGACAAATGGAGGCCCTCCACTTCTCCAATTGTAGAGTATATCTCCATATCGTTTACTAGCTAACTTCTCTTATGCTACTTTAACCAAAGCAGTTATCGCATCCTCCTAGATAAAATATTTCTGTAATGAAAAAAATATTTTGACAAAGTTATTAAATACACATGAGTTTTTTTAAAAAAATTCGGATAGAGTCCCTTCTATAATAAGCATAATCCGAAATTTTTCCTGCTAGTTTTTTCAAAATATATTCACAGTTCTCAAACAATTAAAAAAATACCAATCATTTCTCATTTACATTTGTCTATGAATTTATACAAATCAATATATTCACAGTTTGACTAGTATTCTGAGTATTTAAATCAAAATTTTAAATAATATAGAACTTTATAATCAAATATATTTTTCAATTATGATTGCAATAAATCAAACTATTTTGTTTTTTCTCATTTGAAACCATTATATAGCAAAATTTAAAAGTATTTTACCTGGAACTCTCTCCAGTACAAATCATATATTTCCTGTGGTATAGACTTCCACCTATGGCCCTTTAGATGCATATGTTCCTAAAATATATGCGAAATCTGAGAAGCCACCTCATCAGACTCAATAAACCTGCATTTTTATATAAATAAATAATTATTAATTTAAAATAAAACATGCATAATATAAAATAAAAAATATTGGAATATCTCACCCATCACCATAGAGTCTAAGTCGCTTATGGCTACTACTAGAACTACTAATAGCAGTTGTGCCTGATGTAGGAGTACCAGGTGAATGTGTATATGATCCCGGAAAGCCAGAAAATGGATGTGAGTTGAGGCCTGCTCATGGTGAATGTGATACAACATGTATCCTCGTGGATTTGGCTCTAGCTAATGTGGTCGGGATACCTAATGATAAGGAGGTTCCAGCTGAATATGAGGTGGCTCCAGCTACTCATCTTCTCTCGACTCTATCACCTCTACTGGAGTCACCTCCATCAAGATCATTAGGTGGCATATTGTTCAAAAAATTACACATTTTAACACAATTAACACTAAAAAAAAAAAGAAATTATATGATAGATCCCCACCCAGCTACAACTACCTCTATTCACTATTAGTTTCATTCGTATCATCGAAATCAATTTCTTCTAAAGCAGATGAGCTTTCTGTTCGTAATTCTTCTTCTTCTTCTTCTTCTTCTTCTTCTTCTTCTTCATTATCATCATCTATAATGTCTTTGAGATCACCTACCAGATCATTCAATGTCCTTTATTGATCCTCTTCTGTAATTTCAACAGTGTGAATGTTGATTGATTCCTCCTGAAATGGAGAAAGTTCATGCACATTTGTAATATTTGAAGAGCTCTCTAACATCTCAAATACTCTTTTAGGTTTGATTTTCGATACAATCCACTAATCAATTTTGTCTCTTCGCAAGCTTGGGATAATACACTTGAGCTGCTTGGGTTGCTATGACAAAGAGTGAACCCTTGTACCTACATCAGGTATATATTAGACCAATGGCACATGAAGAGAAATGTATGTTTGATTGGCCAGTTAGGATACTCCAGCTAACTTCTCTTAGTTGACCATACCAATCATTTGCGTTGTAGTTATATTTTTTGCCTTTTATGCAAACCTCATTGTTTATTGACTTTGTGTTTAAACCACATCTGAGTGTATGAAACTTACATCCATTCGCAAATAGTCACTGTATGTTGTAACCGTTCCCAAAGTTAGGATCATGTACCTGAAGCAATATAACATTGTTATTCACACTCATATTAAGCATATTAAGTTTAATTAATTGACAAGAAGTTAGGTTCACGTATATATGTTTTGAATTAGATAGGAAAATTCACCTCAAGTTTAGCTTCCACTCCTGTGTTAGTAATGTTCGGATTGAGGTGTTACAGTATATCAATGTAAATCATACCATTTTATTGAGTATTTAAAATGTTAAATTAAAAATAATTGAATTGCAAATAGTTGAGCGTATAATAGGCATTTGAGTGAAATAATAATAACTTGACATATGATTCAACTTCTTCACAATTGGCAGCATCTAGCATATCATAAAATTGTTTCACCGTTGGATTAGGATTCACCTCATATTCATAATTCTGATTAAAGGTATGACCAGTAACATCCATAACCATTATATAGAATGACCAGCCAAATCCATACCATGTTGCCCAAATATATATATATCGTTCTCCCCATGTTCGTTCCACACATAAAAATTAGGTTTTAATCCATTTCTTAGCAGATGAAGAAATTGTGTTGTCTCAACATCAAGAAAATGGTGATTCTAACATTTAGATCTCAGATAATGATACTTTATGTTTTCCCCGTCCATCCACTTTAGATGAACATGCACAAATTTCACAAATTTCTAAAGCCTAGATGAAAATTATGGATTAAGAAAGTCATCATTTACCAAACTCTGGTACATCTAGTTTCTATCATTACTTATGATTTACCGTTGCAATAAGTATGTGATAATTGATTGTACGAATTGTTTAAAATTCATTAGTTTCTTTAGTTTAAGCCATCCTTATCACTCCTGTATTAACTATCAGGGTAAAAAATTATCTCATTTAGGAACGCTTTTTTTATATGTAATGACTGTACATATTATATCCATACATATGCAGAAATTTCAGCAACATATCCCCTTTGTTCTTCAAGTGTACAATTACACTTGAAGAACAAAGGGGATATGTTGCTGAAATTTCTGCATATATATATATATACCCAAAGATCTTAGGGGAAAATAAATATGCAGAAATATAATAGCAGAAGTTAGAAGAAATAAATAACAGAAAATTAAATAAAGTAGAAATTTAAATTATTTAAATTAAATGTGCAGAAAATTAAAAGAAATATAAATGCAAAAATTTAAGTGTGTCTCTTCTGTCACCAAATTAGATCTGGGCATACTCTTGCAAGACACCACTTTAAATAAATAAGTAAATAAAATAAATAGATAAATGTAGAAAATAAATTATGCATAAAATAAATTAGGCGGCAGAGCCAACCATAGAATAGAAAATAATTAAAGATGAAATTTTATTTAACTAATATGGAATTTAAATTACAAGAGCATAAAACCTTACTTAATATTTGTAAAACCGAGATACAACAACCAATACAAGGTATGAGAGAAAGGTGATTACAAGTTTTGGTGTTTTTGCTTCTAAGGAAGAGAGATGAGCTTTTAGAGTGAGAGAGAGAGAGAGCTTTCTAAAAATGCTTGGATAATTTACAAATGAGAGGAGTCCTCCTTATATAGGCAACTTGATGGTTAAATAGTCAACTTGAATAATATTCAGGGATATTTTTGGAATCTTGAACAGTGCTGCTTCTGTAGTAAATTTAACTTCTCTGCTATTTTTAACTTCTCTACCGGGAATTTTAAGACTGAATTTTTTTTAATATCCACTATTGCCAAAGAAATCAGTATGGCAAAAATCAAGATCGTCATCATCATCCAGATTAATAGCTAGTCCTGAATTTGATGAGGTATTGGATGATGAACAACTCGGTGCAAATTTTTGAAAAATAGCTTGCATCTCTTCAGGAGTTTTTGCTGCAGCCATTTGGGATTTCCGAGCAAGAAATTGAGTCTGTTCTTTTGACTGAAAAGGAATTTGTTGTGAAGTAATTTTTTTCTACTTATGAATCCAAATCATAACTTCATTGGAATTTAAGCTTTGTGGAATTTTGAATTTGTTTCACCATTTGATTTTGAATCTCATTCTGATGATGGGAATCTGATGTTCAGAGTAATCTAAGGTCCAAGCAAAGACCCAAGACAAATAGAACCTTGAATGAAAAAGGCAAAGGGTTGAAAACCTTTTTTTTTCTAGGCTTGGTGTATAATGAGTTCTTAATAGGTTAAAGGATTTGAGAATATAAAGTCGTGTCTTTAGGAATTCGAGATTTGTACCAAACTTATCCCACCACATAGGGCACCATTAAGGAAAAGAGGAGGGATTATAAGTGGTGTCAAAATAGAATAACCAAGTATGAGATTTTCTGGTATTTTGGATTGTAAAGGCATTAAACCAAGCTTGCTGGTAATCCTAGTAATTATACGTGGTATAAAAAATGGGTAAATTTTTGAAGGCTTGTGGGAAATGGAAGGTTGAGAAAGTTCAAATTTCCAATCTCCTGGAGCAATAACCTTGTGAATTTTACAAGTGAAATATGCGGGATCAATCTGCTATTCATTATAAAAGAAATTTTTGAAAGAAGCAGATTATGTTATTTATAAAATTCTTTGATAAAAAATTGGAGTTTTTGTTAAATCAGTTGGTTTATAAAACCACATTTTTCCAAAGAATTTTTCTAAAGTATCAAAGGGATTTGGTTCATGGAAACCCTTTTCAAATATTTATAATATTTAGAAAAATATCTTTTAGAATAAAATTAGAAAGATTTTGGGATTTTTGAGATAAGATTATTTGGGAATTTGAAACTTGTTTTTGTGAAAGTGTTTTTTAAGAATCTTCTTTCACAGATTTTGAAAGTGTGCATAAGGAATTTACCTGAGAGGGAATCAATTGAGAGGAATTTGCTTTGTCTTCTTGTTTAGTAGAGATCATTCTTAGCTGAATAGAGTCCCAAAGTTGTTTTCTGAATGACTCCAGCATTTCTGTGAGGTATTGAAATAGTTCAGCGTTTTTGGGATCTGGTTTAAGGAATTCATCTGGGTAGAGGCAAAGGCTGGGATTTTTGTTGGGAATTTTTGGAAGAAGCGGTATCTTGTACTTTTTATCTATCAAGGCATCAAAGAAGGATTTGTATTCTGGGGAATTTTTTGGTATTTCTTTTCCTTTATTTTTTGCCTTTCTAGGCATCGCTCCTGGAATGTAGAAATTTTCTAATTAGGAAATCTGGAATAGAATTTGTATCTCCTTTTATATGTTCAATATCAAAATAAAAAATACTTAATATAGTTTGCTATCGTGTAAAAATTTGTTTGGATGCAAGATTTTGAACATCTTTTTGTAAAACATCTTTTGCACTTTTGCAATCAATTCTAAGAAGAAATTTTTCATTTAATAAATCATGTTGGAATTTTTGAATGCATAGAACAATACTAAAATTTTCTTTTTTAATAGTAGAATAATTTTTCTAGATATCATTCCAGTGTGCAGAAGTATATTGCACAATACACTATTTTCCCTCTTGCTTCTGTTTAAGAATACCACTGTATCCTAAATCAGAAGCATCAATTTCAATAATTTTTTGAAGACTGGATATGCAATGTGTAAACATGGAATATCTAATACATATTTCTTAATAGTATGAACAATATTAGTATGTTCATCAGACAATGGGACATGATTTTTCTTAAGCCTATTATGAAGAGGTTTAGCTAGTCTATTGATATTTGGACGGAAATCTAAAACATAATTAATGCTTCCTAAAAACTTTTGTAATTGTGTTTTATCAAGAATTTTATCAGGGAATTTATTAGCAAACTGAAGAGATCTTTCAATAGGGGTTATTAATCCTTGTGATATATAATGACCCAAAAAACAAATTTTTGTGTGAAAAAGTGACATTTTTTATTTAGAAACTACTAAACCATTTTTCTTTGTAACATAGAAAAAGGTTTTGAGGTGCCTAAAATGTTCATCTAAAGAAGCAGAGAATATTAAAACATCATCAATATAAACAATACAAAATTTGGAATATTCATTGAAGATGTCATTAATAATTCTTTGAAATTCTGAAGGGGCATTTTTTAAACCAAAAGGCATCATATTCCATTCATATTGCCCGAAAGGGACCGTGAAAGCAGTTTTGTAGCGATGTTTTTTGAAATTTAAAATTGCCAAAAACCTGATTTCATATCGAATTTCGAGAAAATTGAGGCAGAATGAAGTTTTTGTATTAAATTATTTTTATTGGAAATTGGGTATCTGATCCATTTTAAAGCAGAATTTAAAGGCTTATAATTAATAGCAAGCCTAAGAGTACCTCTTTCTATTTCAGAATTTTTGTTAATATAAAAGGCAGCACAACTCCAGAAAGACCTAGATTTAGAAATCAAACCGTTTTGTTCTAGATCCTGAATTTCTTTTCTACAGTGTTCCTCTAATTCAGCATTTATTTGAATAGGTCGAGCCTTTGTGGGAATTAGTCTTTCATCAAAATTTTTTTCATAAGGAAGATCAACAATATGTTGTTTTCGTTCCCAAAAAGCATTCGGAAAATCTGAACAAATTTCTTTTTCAAAAAGACTTTGTAATTTTGAAATTTTGCTTTTAACCTCAGAGGTTTCTAATTGGTTTTCTAAACGTTTAAAAGAGGCAATTTTCTTAAGATTATCCAGATGAAAACTTTTTCCTTTAATTGAAACATTAATAGTATTTTTATGGATGTGACAAGCCTTCACAAGATTTAAACTTCTAGTTTTTGGTTTTTCAATAAATTGAAAACTTAATTTTTTCGAATTATATTTAAAAGAAATTCCATTTTCGCTCACTTTGAAAGGAGTAATTAGATTAATAAAAGGTGTAAGGGAATTTAAGAGTTTATCTAAATATTCTTTCTGAATCTGGGTATCATTTATATGTTTGACAATATCTAAAAGGAATTCTTGCTCTTTAGTAAGGACATTTATTTGTTTCGTTGTTTCACTATCTGAAAAATTGGAGGAACTAGTAACTAATTCATCAATCTGTAAGGGTTTTCTATCTTCAGAATTAGAAGAGAAACTTTCTAGTTCGGAATCAGAAAAGTCTATAAGTAAGTTGGAGATTCTAGACCTAGTTTCTTCATCAAGTTGAATTTCATGCAATTTTTTATTTATTTTGCAGAATTTAGAAGTATAACCCTTTTTGCCACATTTGTAACAAAGTGGATGCTGGTTTCTTGGAATTTTGTTGTTTGGATCTTTTGTAATGAGGTTTTTTTGTAAAACTCATAACGGGATTTGAAAGATTTTCTTCCTCTGTAGGCTTTGGAATGTTTTGGGTTTGTATTATTATTATAAGATTTATTTTTGCAGTTCCCTGTGCAAGAGGATGGTTTGCTGGTATTGATATCAAACTGTTGACAAAAAGAACCTAACTCTTGTTTGGTTCGTTTTAATTCCCATTTTATGTGTTTTTGGAGTTTTAAGTCTTGACAGATTTTGAGAACCTCTTATTAAGTGAGACTAATCAATTCATCATAAAGTGAAATCATTATATGTTATGATCTGTTGTCCTAATGTTTCCCTAATTTTATATTTAACTTTTTCGCCTAAAATAATTGGTAATCCTATAAGGAATTTTTCTTTCCAGAATGGTTGGTTAGAGTTTTCTCTGAGCATGACTCTAGTTAGAAATGTATTTTTGTACCATTGGAAATCACTAAATTTTTTGCATCTAAGATTTGAAAGAAGTTCGGCATTTTTATCTTTTAGATGTGAAGGATTACCTACGAAATGTAAGGAAATAGTTAGAATTAAGGTTGAAACTGCATCATATTGAAGATTTCCTTGTTCATCAAGGATAGGTATTCCTGTTTCATATATATATATATATATATATATATATATATATATATATATATATATATATATAAAAGGAAGGGTAAGAAAAAAAAATGATAAATCTGTTTTTTGAAAGAAAAAAAGGAGAATAGTTGAGAAATGCAATTAAATAAATTGTTGGGGCCCAAAGAGAATACACCAAAAACACCAAGAGACTTGAGCAAATATCAATATTTCTTTATTTCGTTGACTGACACTTTCGCTTTTGTTCGTCTTACAATTTTTTTTCAGAAACTTCGGGAACAATTTTCCGTCAAAATTTTGCCAAACAACATGGTCAGTTCATCTATCTCTTTGAGTATGTTGACAAACATATATGTATTTTCACTTA
>CATIWF010120659.1:0-15996 GCA_949630135.1 Balakata baccata
GTTGGAGAGGGTGAAAGTGGTATTGATGAGAACAGAGGATTTGTATTTAGATGATATGAAGGGTGTCAAAAATGTGTTGCCTGAATTAGATGGGGCAGGTTTTGCCCAGTTGAAGCATCTGCAAGTCCAAAACAGTCATGAGATTGAATATATCATAGACTGTAAAAGGATCCGCAATGTCATAGCTTTCCCAAGTCTGGAATCCTTATGTTTGGAGAATCTGAATAAATTGGAGAAGATATGGAATGGCCCACTCAGGAAGGGATCTTTTAGCAATTTAAGAAAGTTAAAGATGAGGAATTGTAATTTGTTAAGGAATGCTTTTTCATTATCAATGGTGATAGAGCTTTCCAAGTTAGAAGAAATTGACGTAAGGAGTTGCAGAAGTATGGAAGAGATTGTATTTGTTGGTGAGGAGTACGAAGATGATGAAACAATTAAATTGACACGATTACGCACATTTACATTGGAAGATCTACCACAGTTTGCAGGCTTTTACATTCAAAGAACGCACAACATAGCAATTACTGATGTGGCTGCGGTTTTCAATAGAAAGGTATGGTTGAAATCGTGTTTTGTTTCTTTCCTTTTTAATGCCTTTTCTATTTGAGAAATTTACTACTTTTTTTATATTAGGACTAACACTTCTGTTGCACTCAACCCTTTCAAGATTTTTCACTGGTATGCATATATATATTTTTAGCCATCAAACAACAGTAACAATAATTAGAAAAATAAACAAATAATTGATACTATATTATTTTATCATAATTAATTGAAATAGTTTTGTGAGAATATTTATGGCCGGAATGTTGTTAATTATTCTATAATAATGTTTATTGTAAGTTTTTATTTTTTTGAAACCCTGTTTATTGTAAGTTACCACTTAAAAATGTATCTTTTACAAATAAGAAAAAAAAAAATCTGAGATATTAGTTCTTACAAAATTTTGCAATAGATGCGTTTTCTTTTTAAATTTTAGAAAACTATTAATTTTTATAATTAAAAATTTGTATTAAAAGAATTTTGTTGCGCGCAAGTTCTTGTATTGTATTAATGAAATTTTTATATGTCAATTTATGATAAAAATTATTTTTAAAAATAACTATTACTAAAATTATAACTTATTTGCAATTTTTTTCTAATGATGTGTTCAATCGAAATTAATAATATATGTTCTTTTTTTTAATTTTGAAATTTAAGGTGCAAAAAGGATTGATGACCATTGTCTAATTGAAATTTGATTACTTTTAAAAATAAATTGAGATTTGAAATTAAACTTAGTAGATCAGTAACCTTATCTCAATCAAATAATATATAAAAAGAGTTTAAATTGGATATCGTTATTAAATTCAATATTTTTGACCCCGTCTGATCAAGAAAACGAAAAAGGTAGAAAGTCAGGAATTAGTGATTTAATAGGAGTGGAATAAGTTAAAATCAAATTCTTTCAAAATATAATATTTGACATATTTCAAGCAAAAAAATAAAAAATACTTTCATTAGACTAGTATCTTGGACAATAGCATGTTCAAAATATATTAGTATATAACAATATCTTTATTTATATATATTATTTTAATAAATAATATAATTTATTTATTTGTACATTCTTTAATTTCTTTAAAATAAATAATAGCTTTTAAAAAAGTTACATTCAACATGAATTCATTTCTCTAGTTTGGGTAAAAATAAAATAATTTCTAAAAGTAATTTATATAAAAAAATTTGTCGTAATATTTATTAATAATGAAAACACAAATAATTGAATAATTGAACTCAATTTTATCAATGCAATTATTTCTTGAATAATGTGAATAATTTTATGAATGGTTAAAATTACTACATAACCATGTATGATAATATATACTCTTAAATGTTTGATAATAGATATTCATAAAAGATATTTATAATAATGTCTATATAATTATATTTTTATTTTAGTAAATAACAAAATTGATTTACTCATATATTTTTAATATTTAAAATAAGAATAGGTAATAATTTTTCAAAAAAAAAACTAAAATATAACATGTTTTTATTTTTCTTAAAATAATTTATGTGATAAAAATTAAAATAATTTAAGTGAAAATATAAATAGTTAATTCAATTTTATTAATTATATATGTCTCTTGAATAATATTTAATAATTTTCATTAGATTTATTTATAATATTTATAGGATTAATTGTAAAGGTGTTGAATTTTATCCATTATGTGAAAGGTTCGAATCTCTATTTTGCTGAAGTTTCAGCTCATTTTTTATGAATTTTTTAACTAATTGAACTGGCCAACCGGTAATCGATTAGGACGGGTGTCAGTCCAATCAACCGAATAGCTAGTTTTTCTACCGTTTGGATATACTCCTGGTTTGATAGGTTGATCCAGTCCAATTTTGAGGTTTGGTTCATGGTCAAACAAATTACACTAGCCGGATCGGACCAATTTTAACAATACTGATTAAATTAAAAAAAATTTTAGCAATCAATAAATGATAAAATTATTTTATAAGTTCATTAAAGTTGTTATTTTATCCATTGAATGTTTTACCCGTGTGCTTTTATACAGGAAGCATATCCATTAATTAGTTTGATACTAAGATCAAAGGAATAATGCCAAAAATAAATTAACTTTTAAAATTTTATTAATTTATGAATTCCAACGAAACTATGTTGACATGACATAAAATTCTAGAAAGACTAAAAAAACTGTGCTGACAGTCTTTTTAGAAACATTAAAACGTAGCATTTTTATTTTTTCTAAAATTTTAAAACCTAAATATATCTAGCAAAAATCTGCTAACAGTAAAATTTTTATCTCTTCTTATTCTGTTGATCAGACAACTTTCAAGTACGACAGTTATATGTATTATTTTCCAAATTTAAAGAGATATTTATATTTTAATATTTTAGAAAAATAAAAATGATGGAGTTTTAAAGTTTATAAATTGACTCAGTTTTCTAGTCAGCATAGCCTTAATAATCTCAACGGATTTTATATCATATTAGTACAGTTTTACCGGAATTTATAAATTGATAAAATTTTAAAAGTTGGTTTATGTAAAGAAACAAAAATCGAAATAAATCAATAATTTCATTGATAGTAGGAAGCCATCTATATATAGGGCCCTATGAACGTAAAATAGGATATAAATATATAAAGAGTAAGAATACAAACCTGAAAATAAATGTCTACCTACTCATAATTATATAAATTAAGTTAATCAATATTATCCAAATATCTCACAACACTCTTTCTCAAGTTGGAACATAGACGTCGATCATGCCCAACTTGTTAAAAATGTAAAAAATTAAGAGCTTTAAAACTTGCAATATAAAATGTTTCATACCATACCAATGTTGACCTAACAAGGTATGATGTATAGACCGACAAAACCTATAAACATTAAAAGCTTTGCACAATACTAATATAGACCCAAATAAGTATGAGGAAATGCCATATAAATTGAGGAGAGTCAAGCGAGACATACTGACAATAAATGTTATTCGACTAGTGTGACCCAAGGTATTTGTAGATTGTTCATGTTTACCCAACTATAATAAAGAGTTGTTCACTTAGGCATAACTCTCAAATCGATTTCTAAATGGGATTTTATTGAAATTCATTTAGACATAACTTTCAAATCGATTTTTAAGTAAGGTTTCATTGAAACTCATGTTTTGATACCATAAAAAGAAACAAGACTAGAAAAAAATAGATAATTTTACTGATAACAAAAAGTCCTATATATTGAGCCCTATGAACATAAAATAAAAAATAAATATATGAATAATAAAAAAAAATGCAAACTAGAAAATAAATAGGAAACAAATTTCTACCTACTCTTAATTATATAAATCAAGCTAATTAATATTATATAAATATTTCACAATATCTCAAAACAGTGTATTTAAATGGAAAAAATAGAAAGTATAATTTAATTTTGATACAATCTTAAAAGTTTAGTTTATTTTTAGTAATTTTGCCAAGAGTAAATGTTTCGGCTAATATGAGTGCTGTTGACATAAGCATTCTCAAACTAATGATAGTTTTTGAAATTATAGATTTCTAATTTAATAATAGTATTTTTCATTTTTTTTTTTGTATTTATTTTACTCTTTATTTTTTAGTGGTAAATATTATTACTCTATTTTTCATAAAGCTCAATTGTAGATAAAATTATATAAAACTATATATATATATATTTACATATCGTGCAATTCTACTTGTTATTTTTTTTATTAATTTTTTTAATACATCATTTATAAATGTTTAAATATTGAATCCCTAACTTTCTACATTTGCTATGCTCTAATTATTTCATAGTATTACTTCTCTCCATTTGGCATTATGTTGTTTTTCTTTGCAATACTTTCTTATTATATTGATTGTGGTATAATTAATTTAATCATTTTTTTCCTCATTGGAGAATAATAAAATCATTCTTATTTAAGAAACAAAAATTATTCTTGCAGATTCAATTCCCTAATTTGGCAGATCTGAAATTGTCATTAAAAAATGTGGAGAAGATATGGGATGACCAACTTATAAAGCTATGTCCATTTGAAAAGTTGACAACTTTGAAGATTGATGAGTGTGGAAATTTAGCAACTGTATTCACATCTTCTATGGCGGGAAGCCTTAAACAGCTGAAAGATCTTGAAATATGCAATTGCAATTGCTTGGAACAAGTGATCATTACTGAAGCAGAGTTTGAAGAAATTATATTCCCCAAATTAGAGCTCCTAAAGATGAGAGGTCTTCCAAATCTTATGCGATTTTGTTCAGGTAACTTAATTGAATGTCAGTCTTTGAAAAAGCTATCAATATACAATTGCCCTCGTCTGCAAGCATTCGTCTCTAGTAATAGCACAATTCATCAAGGGAGGTCGACACTCTTCGATGAAAAGGTATTTTCTTTATATATATATTAACACATCTAATTGTCATTCGTATGTTAGGGATTTTTGTTAATGCAATTAAAATTTATTTGTGTTTCAGGTCTTGTTTCCTAACTTGGAGGAAATTTATGTGCTTTACATGCATAAGTTGAAGATGGTATGGAATGATGAAGTTAGAGCAGATTCCTTCTGCAGATTAAAAGTAGTGAGGGTGGAATATTGGAAGCAGCTCTTAAAAGTTTTTCCATCCAAACTGTTGACAAAATTTCAGAGCGTAGAATCTCTGATCCTAGAAGATTGTGATTTATTGGAAGAGGTGTTTGACCTTGAGATGCTGATAAACTTAAAAGGTGGGTATGAATACGATGTAGCAATCAGTCAGTTGAGAAAATTGGACATACGTAAACTCCCGAAATTGAAGCATGTCTGGAATGAGGATCCTCACGGAATTCTGTCTTTTGAAAACCTAAGTTCAGTGGATGTTAGGTACTGCCCAGCCCTCAAAAGTCTGTTTCCAGCTTCTGTTGCTAGAAATCTTATTCGGCTCGAAATGCTTACCATTGATGAATGTGGGTTGGAGGAAATTGTTGCCAAGGAGGAGGAATCTGAATTGAATACTAAATTCATGCTTCCTCGATTGAACCGCTTTTGGCTGAATTGGTTACCGCAACTACGAAATTTTTACAGTGGAATTCACACTTTAGAGTGTCCAGAGCTACAATCGTTAAGGATATATCGTTGTAACAAAGTGGAAATATTTTCTTCCACACCTCAGGATCAGGAAGAAACATGTATAGACTCCCAATCCAAGATTCAATTTCAGCAACCATTTCTCTCTTTAACAAAGGTATCACCCATGCTTTTAAGCCATTATTATATCTATGTTATGGTTATTTTAATTTTTTTATTAAAAAAGTAGTAATAACGCTAATTAACAATTGTTTATTTTATTTCATTAAATTTGATATAATCTTGAAATTTTTATGAATAAGTTGACAAAACTAAAATAATATGATGAAAATTACCAGTAAATCAAATTTAGATTATTACCCATATGCTTTCAAGAGTTTCCGAGGGAGTTTAGGAACATCTGTCAAGGCTCAGTTATAAAATTTTTCACGTAAACTATTTGGAGCCTATTATTCACCCAAGGTATCCTATGTGCCTTTTTAACTTATTTTTCTTACTTTTGAAAAAAAAAAAAATTTTCTTATAGGAATCAACTAATCCAAATTACAAAATGTTTTATGAAATGCTATTCTGGACTGTTGGACCCTCTATAATAGAATAACAATATAAACTCAATTTTATTAGAAATATAATTACAACTAAAATAAATTAATTATATTTTTAAAAAAAAATAAATCATAATTTGAAACAAATTAAAAAAAAATAAATATTTTATGATTATGGAAGTTTCTAATTAGATATTTCTTCATTCATATATAACATTTTTATGTCCTAAGTGGGTATAAGATTTTTATAAGTGCCATAGGTTAGATTAATTTGAAAAAAATTAAAACAAAATAAAAGACGTAGAAAACAAAGAGAGAATATATATACGGTTTTTGATCTTGTTTTATAATAAAAGAGTTTCCAACATTCTTATCTTTGAGAATCAAATTTTTAGTTGGTATACTTTTCAATGTTTTCTTGCAGGCTGTCAACTTGGAGGAACTATCGATAAATGGCAGTGACATCTCTAAGTTACTACATGGCCAGTTTCCAGTACCCCACTTGTATAAATTAAAAGTTGTTCGCCTCCAATTTTTGGAAGATTGGAAGGAATTACCGTTCAACTTCCTGGTTAAATTCCAAAATCTGGACACACTTCATATTGGAAATTGCGATTTCAAAGAGCTATTTCCATATGATATGGTTGGTGAGGTCGCAATTACTCTCTCACGAATACAACACTTGAGACTGGATGTTGTTCCATGTATAAGGCATGTGTGGAACCAAGAGTCTCAACCAGACCAATTCTTACAAAATCTTCAAACTCTAGAAATATGGCAATGCCGCAATTTGATTAGTTTGACACCTTTCTCTGCATCTTTCCAAAATCTTTCAATTCTAGATGTTTATAAATGTAATGGCACGCTAAACTTAATATTGTCCTCTACTGCCTTGAGTCTGGTGAATCTCACAAGAATGAGCGTAAGAGAATGCGAGGGGGTGACAGAAATAATTGTGCCAATTGAGGGAGATGGATCCCAGTTTCAGAGTGATGAGATTATTTTCAGGAAATTGGCAACTCTGAAACTTCATTGTTTGAAGAGCCTCATATATTTTTGCTCAGCAACTTGTGCCATTAAATTCCCATCCCTTGAAGAAGTATATGTCAGTCAGTGCCCCAGACTAAAGATTTTCTCTCAGGGAGTTCTCAGTGCACCAAAATTAAAGAAAGTATATGTAACTGAAGGAAGGGATAGATTGCGTTGGACTGGGGATCTTAGTACCACCATAGGACAATTGTATAAAGAAATGGTAAGTTTAATTCTTCCAAATTCTTCATATCTCATTTTTCCACTTTAATAATGTATTTTAATTATATATAACTTGGCTATGCATGGTAGGTGGGATTCAATGCCATACAGCATTTGAAACTCTCTGAATTTCCTCAATTAAAAGAAGTTTGGCATCAACAACTTCCCTTCAATTTTTTCTACAAATTAACTAAGCTGGTGATAAACGACTGCCAATTTTCGTCCTTTTGTGTTCCTTCTAGTCTTCTACCCTTTTTGCATAATTTGGAAGTACTTGAGGTCAACAATTGCAACTGGGTCGAACAAGTATTTGGTATGGAATGGCCAAATGATAATGGACTTTTAGGGTATTTGTCCAAGTTAAATAAGTTGCTCTTGATTGATCTACCGAGATTGAGGCATGTTTGGAACAATGTTCCTGAAGGAAGTATGAATTTTAGAAACCTGAAAATGCTAAAAATCTACAGTTGTAATAGTTTGAGATATGTTTTTACTCCTGCCATGAGTTTGGATCTTGTGCAACTCCAAGAGGTAGAAGTGAAATGCTGTGTCATGGTTGAAGAAATAATCACTAAAGACGTATTGAAGCAAGCTGTGGACAAGATCATATTTCCGCTGCTCAACTCCATTAGTTTAGGGTCTTTGCCAGGCTTAATCAGTTTCAATACTGGAAGTGAAACTGTGGAATGTCCAGCTTTAAAAGAGATAACTTTAGTTGACTGCTCTAGTACTTTCATTTCTACATTTTTTAGGGAGCTAGAATCAAATGAAGCTGACGGAATTTCAGGGCCAAAGGTCAGTTACCCTATCATAACTATGTTCTAGTTTCCCAATTTACTTCAGTTCACTGTAAGTTTTCTTCAGTTTGTCTGAATTAGAAAACCTCTGATTCTTTTTAACTTCAAAAAAACTTACAGTATTTGTGCTTAAATGAATTTCCTTTCACTTCTATTTTTCAAATTTCCTGCACCTGAAATTTTAACCTTTTTTTTTTCTCCTCTCCAAATCTACAGCTTTATTTTGTCTTCTCACTTTCTTTTTACTGCCCTGATCTTAATAGCAGCTCTCTAATAATCTCTATATAAAATGTCTATGTTCTTCTTGATTTTACCCTCACTTCTATTTATAGAATACAAAAGTTGTGCTCTCCAAAATTTTTTCTTACTCAAAAGTTAATGCATACCAACTACCTGCAGAAGTGTCATTGATTTAACATTATTATTGAAGTTTTACATATCCAAGGTCTATGAAACATTGTTTGCAGGTAGTCTGTCCTTGCTTAAAGGATCTGAAACTGTCTTGGATTGGAATTAAGAAGATATGGAATAAACGGCAGATGCAAATGGGTTCTTACATTGAAAACTTAACAAGCTTAACTGTGGATGGGTGTGGCAATTTGAAATATCTGTTACCATCATGTATGGTTAAAGGTTTCATTCATCTCAAAACCCTTGAGATATTCAATTGTAAGTTGATGGAAGAAATCATCGACGTGGAAAGATTTGAAGAAGGAAATATGGGTGAGATAGTGCTCCATAAGCTGGAATCTCTGAAGTTCAAAAATCTTCAGCAGCTCACAAGATTCTGCACTAGTAATATGATTGATTGCACTGCCTTGAAAGAGCTGTGGATAGAAAACTGCCCCCAACTGGCGACATTTATCTCCAATTCTGCAATTTCAAGCAAGTCAAACGGTGGTGCTTCTGAAAGTATCAAGGCGACTCTCTTCGACGCAAAGGTGACTCTTTTCATTTTAGTTTTCTTTTCTTATACATATTCAGGTCATATCTATAATGACATATTGAGGGTATTTGATAAAAATTGAAATAATGACGAAGCAGGTGGCGTTCCCTAACTTGGAGGAACTGAAGATTTTGAGGATGAGCCGATTGAAATTGATATGGCACAATGAACTCTGTGCAGATTCTTTTTGCAAACTGAAATTATTGAAAGTAGAAGATTCAAAAGAGATGGTGCAAATTTTCCCGCCCAATTTGTTAGGGAGATTCCAGAATGTTGAGGAATTGGACATCAGAGGTTGCGATGCTCTGGAAGAGGTGTTTGATCTCGGAGCATGGACAGATGTTAAAGAAAGATATAGTAAATTAAGAATTCTGCGGATACGGAAACTCCCAAATTTGAAGCATGTGTGGAATGAGGATCCTCGAGGAATAATTCTCGACTTTGAGAACTTACATGATGTGGATGTTCGTGAATGCCCAAGTCTAAAAAGCTTGTTTCCAGCCTCCATTGCGAGAGGTCTTGAGCATCTTGAAAGGCTTTGGATATTCGATTCTGGAGCTGAGGAAATTGTTGGAGGGGAGGAAGAAATACAAGCTGCCGGTCATATGTTTGGGTACTTTCCTAAGTTAAACTCTTTAATACTTAGGAGATTACCACAACTTAAGAGATTATATGTTTCAGAATGGCCAGAATTGAAAGAATTATATGTAACTCAATGTCCCAAACTTCAGCAGCCCATTCTCTCCTTCACAAAGGTACGTGTGTGTATATAATGCTCAACTTTACTTCATGGATACATTATTGAATTACTAGCAACTTTACCTCTTGAAATTTATTCAGGAATTTTAATTTTGGCCCAAATTAATTAATTTTGTGACCAAACTACCTTACAATTTAGAGTAAATTACATTATATTGACAATTAGAAAGGCAATTTTATATGTATAAATATATGAATTTGAAACCAGAGGTCAGGTAGGATGTATTTTTGCAAGTATTCAATAAAAACAGATTAAACTAAACAACGTCAACAAGACAATTGCCTTACTCGTAGAATTTGGGTATAATTGTTTTCAACTTTTATAGAGTCAAAAGTTCACTGCACCTCTCATAATCCCAAGGAGAATTGAATTCATTTTATATATTAATACTTCAAAATATAAATGTAATTATTTCACCCTTAAATTTTCAGGTTCCTTTGCCGGTTGATCTAAAGTCAATGGAAATTTTCTTTTAAAAATTTTATTTTAGTTAGATTATTTTAGACAACTTTCGGTTCCTTTTTTGCAGTAAATTTGGGTTAATTAAGAAGTTAGTTGCTAAAATTATTTTAATTGATTTTCAGAAATATTTGGGGAATGAGAATGTAGTTGTCCTTGTGAGATTTTAACAATGTGGTTTGATAAGTTTTATTTACAAGGCAATGGAAAACCCATTTGTACTTGCAATAAAGCTGACCCATTTCATAAATTCTTTTTTTCTTTTATTTTAACAGAAATTTCCTATTTTCAGTTGAATGCAGCTTATTAAACAAACTCATTTTCAACTGTTTGATCCATTCTAACTTTTGTGTATGCGATTGGTTTCCAGATTGTCCCCAAGTTGGAGGAATTAGCATTAGATGGCAAGGATCTCACAACCATATCTGAGGACCACCTTGCAGTGGACTTGTTTCAGAAACTCAAATATCTTGAGCTAAATTCATTTGATGAAAAGTCTGCAGTTTTTCAGTTTGATCTCCTTCAAAGATTTCACAATTTGGAAAGACTTTGCATTTCGAGCTCTAAATTCAAAAAGCTGTTCCCATCTAAAGGACCTTTTGGAAAGGGGAAATATAGAAAGATTCTAGGAAAGCTACGCAGCTTACAATTGTATCTTCTTCCCAATCTGAAGAACATATCGAACTCCAACTCCAATCAGCACCAAATCCTTCAAACTCTTGATAGTCTACATATTAGGAAATGTGACAGTTTAATCATCTTAGCTCCATCCCCTGCTTTTCTCCAAAGTTTAACATCCTTGGAAGTTGTTGAGTGCAAAGCGTTACTGAGCTTAGTCACTTCCTCAGCAGCAAAAAAATTGATGCTACTCAGAAAATTAATAGTAACTGAATGCAATATGCTGAAAGAAATCGTATCAAATGGGGAAGATGAAACAGTAGACGAGATTGTTTTCACCAACTTACGAAGTTTGAAACTTAGTTGTTTGCCAAGACTTACCAGCTTCTGCTCAGGGGATCACAGCTTTAAATTCCCTTATTTAACAGAGCTAATTGTGAAACAATGCCCCAATATGGAGGTCTTCTCCAAAGGAGTCTCAAGCACACCGTTGCTACAAAGCATACCACTCACAGAAGAAAAGGACAAAGGCTATTGGCTGGGCAATCTTAACCCGACAATAAAATATTTGCACAAAAAAATGGTAAGTGTTTGATAGACCAAATTCCTACAATTCTTAAAGTCTACCTTTTTGGTAATTGTATTTGCAATCAACTCGAGTCAAAACTAAATGCAGTATTTTTAAATTTTGAAGGTTGGATTCGGTGGCCTGAAGCACTTGAAAGTCTCTGAATTTTTCAAGTTGAAAGAGCGATGGCATGGTGAACTGCCAGTAGAGCTCTTCTTTGATTTAAGATCATTGGTGGTAGACGAGGGTGCATTTTCCTCGTGTGCTATACCACCAAATTTGCTAGAGTTATTGAACAACTTGGAAGAATTAGAAGCAAGTAATTGCGAATTATTGGAACAAGTATTTGACATAAAAGGATTGAGTGTGGAAAATCTAGGACGCATTGGACTTCTTTCCAAGCTAAATAGGTTTTGCTTGATGAATTTGCCAAGACTGAGACATTTATGGGATGAATATCATCAAGGAATGTTGAATTTTAAAAGCCTGAAATTGATTAAGATTCATAATTGTAGCAGCCTGAGGATGATATTCACTCCATCCATGGCTAGGGGACTTGTGCATCTGCAAGAGATGGAAGTGAAAAATTGTACTTCAGTACACGAAATCATCACAAAAGCGGCAGAGGAAGCTGAAAGAGATGAGATGATTTTCCCTCTGCTGAACACACTTGTTCTCGAGTCTTTGCCCAAATTGACAAGTTTCTATTCAGGAAGAGATGTTCTGCAATGTCCATCTCTAGAAAAAATTACTGTTTTGGACTGCCCAAAGATAGAGATATTTACTTCCTCAGTTCCAAATGAACAAGACCATATTAAAACTGATGAAGGAAATGAAGTAAGGATCGGCAATTTAAAGCTTGGCATTACCATTTTCTGTGAAAAGGTCAGTGTCTCAAAATCTTTTTATCTATATACATAATTCAGTGCTTGCTAGATTTCATATGAATTTTATTTGAAGAGTATATAGCTTTTGGATTTTTTAGTAAGATTTTGAGGATCTACTCCATTTTTCTATTTTTTTAAGTTACAATAGGAGCTGCAAAGATAAATTTAATGATTCCAGGCCTTTTTCTTTTTGTTTAAAAACTTGCTCTAATTTCCAGGTTAAATGCCCAATCTTGAAAAAGCTGAGGGTGGAATGGAACAGTATCAAGGAAATATGGCACGGAAAATCACTAGCAACTGAGTTGCTTTACAATCTCAAGGTTCTTGAGCTCAACCACTTTCCGACTGAATATTCAGTTTTTCCATCCAATTTCCTTGAGAGATTACCAAATTTGGAAAAGCTTCATGCTAGTGATGCATGCTTTGAAGATATATTCTCTCAAGAAGGAACCACTAATGAAGAAGAACATTTAAGGAAAGTAACACAGTTGAAAGAATTGAAGATTTCTAAGTTTTCCCAGTTGAGACACCTCATAAAAGACCAGACCAAGCCAGGCTCAGTCATTCAAAGTCTGGAAGCTCTTGAAGTGTGTGAATGTACCAAGTTGACGATTTTGGTGCCGTCATTGTTTTCCTTCCGAACAATGACAACTCTGAAAGTCTCAAAATGTCATGGATTATTAAATTTGATGACTTCCTCAACAGCAAGAAGTCTGATGCAACTCACAAGATTGGAAATAACAGAATGCCAAATGGTGGTGGAAATAATTTCAAGTGAAGGAGATGAAGTTGAGGAAGAGATTGTATTCAGTGAGCTGAAACATTTGGGACTTCATTGTTTGCCAAGCCTCATAAGATTCAGCTCAGAAAATGAAGTATTCAACTTCCCATGTTTGGAAGAAGTAATTGTGAGGGAATGCCCCAAGATGGAGTATTTTGTTAAGGGGAACATGTGCACTCCAAATTTAAAGAGTGTGCAAACAGCAGAAGACGAAGATGAATGGAGGTGGGATGGCAGCCTTAATGCTACTCTTCAGAACTTGTTCTCAGAAATGGTATATACATATTCATTTGGTTAATTTATCTCTCTACAGCATATGCATTTTATTAATAACTATTAGCAATATGAAATAAAACTTGCAAGTTTGGTGGGCTCTGTCAAGAGTTACTTGAACAAAGGAAATGTTTGTCTTTGGAAATTTTCTCTTCTTGAAAGAATGTTGAACAACATTGAAGTCACCTGCCATTTTCACAGAAAGCTGGAATAAGATTTTCTTTGTATTTTGTGATGGAAGCTGCATCTCCTATTCTTTCCACTAAAGGTTGATGGTGAAAATTCACACCTATCCATGTTAGATGTTGTTCCTAATTTTAGTATTTCAATGGTAGGACTTCCTTTGTTCCTATTTTCTCGTTTTAGTATTGTATTTCACTAAGGACTGAATGCTAGCTCAATGGCAGTCCTGGAAGCAACTGTTTCCTCAGTATTTATAGTCAGTGTCCCTAAAAAATTAAAAATTATAAAAGGAATTTTTTTTTTTTTAGGTATTCCTTGTATTCCCTTATTCTAAGTTTTTTGGTTTTTGATTCCAATTCTTCTAGGGTTTTTTTTCTTTGGAAATGGGTTACATTGCTCATATTTTTGGGGTTTTTTTTTTTTTTTTTTAATTGTTATAGTTTCCCCCAAAATTAACTATATTTTGTTCAATGGTTCATTATTTGAGTGTAATTGCTGTGTGTTTTGCATTCCCCTTGATCATTTCCTTAAAAACATCGATTCTGTATCATCACCTTCCATATAGCCTCGGTTTGGTACATGGGGCTAGTATTTGGTTAGCTGATGGTTGATTTCGTTTTAGGTGTTGGAGCTTGCTGGGAATGCGGCGAGGGATAATAAGAATTGTTCCAAGGCATATTCAGCTGGCTGTGAGAAATGATGAGGAGCTAAGCAAACTATTGGACTCTGTTACAATTGCCAAGGGTGATGTATTGCGTAACATTCACCAGACTCTCCTTCCCAGGAAGACTGGCAAAGGCAAAGGCGATATTGGATCTGCTTCTCCGGAGTTTCAGGTGGATGTTTTTTTGGGGATTCTATTTTCTACAGTTGTAATATATTTCTTCAGTTTCATCTGTCTTAAACTTAGGATATTATTATATCTTTTTGAGTGAAGTGGCTTTGAATGAATTCACTCGAAATTCAATCAGCTGATCAGTCTATGTTGCTTTGAGTTTTGCTCTTTATATTCTTATCAATACTGAATGAAAGTAGATTGGATGATAGGATTGCTTGCCAGTTCACTTGGCTTTCATTGTTTTGATTCGGAGGAGTGAGATCATCATTCTACAAATGATGCATACAGAGTATGATAAGAATTTCCGAAGGCTATTGCCTTGCTTGTAACCTTTACGCCAACAAAGTCGCAACGTTTTAGCATTATTACTTCCGAAAACTGACAAGCAGGATGATGATTTAATATGTGATGCGACGGATGAGTTCACCCTTGTGACCATGAACATATTGTGGTCAATCTTGTTCATGTTGTCTGTCCCCTGATTCTGCTCCTTTAGAATCGTGAGAGTTCATCTTCATCAGTTGTGTCAAGGCAGCAAGGGTTGGAGCCAGTGGACAGGGAGCTAGCCAAGGGAAATGAAAGAGCAGCACTCACTCTTGACAAGGATTTGCAGGGGAAGACCGGTGATGCTTCGGTGCTGCAAGGCAGGTTCCCCAAAGGCGTTACACACTGGATGAATTGAAGCTCAATGGAATTGAGACAGCTTCTCTCTTAACTCCCGAGGATGCAACACTTGGTTCTACAGACAAATCTGCAATTTGCTGCTCTTGCAGGTGGAATTGCCTTCTGTCTTGCTTTCCAGTACAGCCCCCGACAGATCTAATTCCCTGGACTTTGAGTCCCGAGGATGCAACACTTGGTTCTACAGACAGAAATCTGCAATTTGCTGCTCTTGCAGGTGGAATTGCCTTCTGTCTTGCTTTCCAGTACAGCCCCCGACAGATCTAATTCCCTGGACTTTGAGTTTCTTGAAAAAGTAAGTTCTGCCCCCCTCCATCTTTCGCACAATCTGAATTCGGATTTGATGTTTCACAGCTCAGCAATTCTGCTATAAATCTCAGCGCTTGATTTTCTATAGCTATGTCTGTAATTACTTCTGCTGATAAATATATTTCATATGTAACTGTATGTTTAAATCAATGTCTGTAATTAGCTCCAATTGTTTGATTTTTTGAATTGCAGAATAATTGTATAGGGGAGAAAAGTACCCGATATTTCTTGGCTTTTCTTTTATGGTAAGTTCATATCATCCGTTAGCAAGATATGCAGTTGCACTTCACAACTTTGTTCGACATTCGCAGCAATCAGTTGTAATTTTGAGTTTGCCTTTTGCATGTTCTTCATTATTATTAATACATTGAGATTTAAAATCTTATTACTGTTTTGCAGGCATTTTCTTCTTTGCCGTCGAGTTGATTCTTGCAGTACGATTGAATAATTGTGACAAATGGACAAGAGAGGTTTGATATGATTTTTGCCAAAAATGAATAAATGAGACAA
>CATIWF010120671.1:0-52418 GCA_949630135.1 Balakata baccata
AAAAAAAAAAGATTAAAAATTGATCAACTTAATAAAATAATTACATTTTTTATATGAATTTTTTGGAAAAAAATTATAAATTTTGAGTATTGAAATTATGTAATTATTTAGAGGGAATTTTATTAAATATCTATTTTTAATTTTTTAAAAAGATAGAAGAACAATTTTTTTTTTTATCGAATAACTTTTCAAAAGGGCCGAAGCAGACTGAGGCTTAAAGCCTAAATAAATTTAGAAGAGTAAATTTGTTCCTAATTAAGTGATTAAAGGATCAAAATTCAGTGATTAGCAATTAAAACACGAATCAAGAAGGGATTCAGGAGGCCAAGTGAGGTTGACGGAAGTGGTGGAGGGTTTGAGAAATAGCTAGTTACCGGTGAGGATTTCAAACACAAACATTATTTTTTTAAGAACCTATTGGTAGACATATTTTTTGTAGTGTATTAATTATTGTGTTATTTAAACTAAATATTTCCAAAATATACCCAATAAATTCTCTATATATTCTTAAAATATTCTCAATAAATACCTAAAGTATTCCAAAAAATACTGAACCAATATATATTCATACGAGAGATATACTATATTCGTACTTTTTGATATATTTTTGGGCGAGTTTTTAAATTTAGGTACACTCATAATATTTTTTAGGTGCTTTTAGTAAATTAAAAAAAAAATTAAGTGCAGCTAATGTTTAATATTTTAGGAGTTTTTTTTTTTTTTTAGCCATTTTTGAAAAATCTCCAAATTTTTTAAGAATGTACTACTAATTAAACCAAAATACAACCCTTTCTGTAGTCCAATCCCTCTTATTGGGCTTCTCACAAATAAATATATGGGTTCAGCCCATTGGGTCCATTTTCATAATTTCTGCTCTGCCGTTTCTTGTCTAGATGATCATTGTTGAATTGACCAATGTCAAAGCTGATAAACCTCACTAAATGTGTAGTGAATTAGTAGATATCAACATTTTATCCTAAAATAATAATTAAAAAATAATACAATGAAATTAATTTTATATATATATATATATATTCCATCTATAATTAAGTAAATCGATAATAAAATTTAAATAAATATTTTGATTGATTGTCGTAGAAATTGTCAAGTTTTAATTGGTATGATATATGATGAATATATGTGATAGTCAATCATATATAGGAATATTGAAATTAGTGGGCGGAATATATACTAATAAAGTGCATTTGGATTTAAGCTGCAAATGACTAGTTTGGCAGAAAAATGGAAAACTGTTACTATTTTAGATGGGAAAAAAGAAGAAGGAAAATCATAGTTGAATTTATGCTTTTATAGGACAACGAAAATGCTGTTTTTCATGTGTGAGAAATAAATTAATAGAGCAATAATGTTTCCGCAATAGTAAAGGGGGATAAATTTTTCCAAAAACTAACAGAAAAAAAAAACAGTTCGGAAGCCTTCTCTAATATCAGAGCCAGGTTTCGATCCTGGGACCTGTGGGTTATGGGCCCACCACGCTTCCGCTGCGCCACTCTGATTTGGTGATATCTTTGGCTCTGATAAATTTATCTCATGTTACTTAGTGCCAAACGAAACGCCGCTTTGCGTTGAAGAAAAGAGTTGAGTTGAGGTAATGACATTAAATTTCGAGGATATAGAACAGCATTAATCTTAATATTTAATAATATTTTTATATGAATATCAGTAATTAATGATATCGATAATATAACACTCGATAACATGTAAAAATTAATTGCATTAATTTATTTTCTGCAAATATACCTTTTATGTTTAGTTTTTAATATATTCTATATCATGTTGTTATTTTTCTTTTGTTAGGTAAATAATTATTATAATTGATATACTCCAAAAATAAAGTAAAAAGGTTAAAGGCGAACCCACTTCCATTATGTTGCTCTATCATAGTGTTCTATTTTACATAATTCAAACACATTTTCTTTTAATTTCTTTACTAAATTCATATATAGTAATTTTACGATAAATGACAAAAAATATATATATATTTTACTGAAAATAAAATGAAATGTCATGAATAAAAAAGTATATAATACTTTAATTTGGAAATCACATCAAAAAAACTAATCTTGAAAAAGAAAAAAAAAGGGATAAAATTGCACCATGAGCTTATTTTAATATTTCTATTCTTCCTCGAGCAGAATGCCAGAAGCTTTAGCCTCCGACTCCGTAACTTCCTTCGCCGTTATCTCCGCAAAAATAAAAATAAGAGAAAAGAAAAATGAAAACCCTTCAATATCTACGTCACCATCCTCACTCACACTGTCACACGCAATACACCTGAAAAACCAACGCCACCCCACACAGACCTCATTCTATTTTTCCATTAATTTTTCCTTCGCTTTCTTAGAGCACCTATAATGCGCGATGGTGTGCTTTGCGCACCCTTCAGTGCACCAATCCTCCTCTCTCCCTATCCGCCACCAGCCCCCTTGAACCATCCTCTCTCCTACACTGACCAAAACATGCTTCTTTCAGTGTTTTTGGCCCTTTTTCTCCCCTGCGTCGGCATGAGCGCGGTGTTTCTCGTCTATATTTGTCTCCTCTGGTACGCCGCCCATAATCACTCCGAAATTGCGCATCCTGTAAAGCCGGCGTCGGAGAAGGGATTATCGGCGTCGGAGCTCGAGAAATTGCCTAAGATGACGGGGAAGGAGCTGGTGATGGGGACGGAATGTGCGGTTTGTTTGGACGAGATCGAGAGCGAGCAACGGGCAAGACTCATTCCTGGTTGCAATCATGGATTCCATTTGGAATGCGCCGACGCTTGGCTGTCGAAGCATTCTGTTTGCCCTGTTTGTAGAGCCAAGCTTGATGCCCAATTTTTCAGCGCTTCCGATGAGAATCCTTGCTGAATTGAGTTTATTGAACGAGAATAAGCAAAGAAGCAAAAGAAGAAAGCTATTCTACTTCGATCTTTCATTGTGACAACACTGGACAGAGCTGTTTGTTTGTGTACGAGAGGGCACAGTTTCTTTTTGTAAGTTATTAGGTTATTGTAGAAAAATTGTGGTTTAATTGTGTTTGTTCGTGTTTTGGATTGGTGATTCGACGCTGAGAGATGAAGATTGAATTTAATTGAAATTAATCTCAAGCGGATCTCAATCAAAATTCAGAGAAATGTAAATAATCAAGTCAAGACACAGATACTTTTCCCGCAATGTCGACGCTGCTTTTTCGGTTTTCCAGTATTGGCTCTTTGGCATCCTCGTGAAGAATCCTTGAGCAATACGCCGTCGGTTTCCCCCTTTTTGTCCTATTTGCGTCAGGGAAGTTGCACTCTGTACCAAAGAAACATATTTAGGAATTAGGATACCCATCTTTAATATGGAAAGGAGATCTAGAAAATTAGTAAGAATATCAACTCCTGATTGCCTTCAATTAATTAACTTAACTAATATTAATTACATTATGTTTATCAGTAATTATTTCATACATTGAGTAATTTCTGATAAATTTAACTGAATAATTAAATGATGCACATTGTCAGCGTGCATGGTGGTTACTGGTGGCAGGCTGGCGGTGCGTAGGTTGATGAAAAGCCGGTGCTGGAACTGCCAGTCTGACACTTTTAGCTGCCCACAGTTTTCGAAGCTGAGAGTAATTATACTTGGATGCCAAGTCAAAAATCTGTCAATTTATTAGATGACCACCTGAAGAAAGTTCACCAACTTCACATCTAAATTGTCTATACTGCCAATGCCAACTATTATAAAAGACAAAATTCACCACCATTGTATCAATTTTCATTGTTAAAAATGAAATTTTCCTTAATCTTTGACGATCTTTCCAAAAATTGAATTTATTTTTCTTTTCTTTTGCACCCAATTCCTAATCAAACAGAAAGTAAAATCCTTAAGTTTCAAATCAGCAAGTAATGCGAACCCAAATTGGATTTCTTCATGTTAAAGAAGGCTTTATTTAGCATTTTCAAAAAAAAAAAAAAAAAGAAAGCTTTATTTAGCAATTGATGTAGAGAGCCGACCTACTACTAGTAGTTTGCTTCTGATGTTTAGGATGGCCTGCTGCTACTGACCTGTGTCCAAAATTTTGTGGGTAGGAAAACGATGCCGAGAACGAGATGCATTCATTTTGTGGTAATAGTATGAATTGTCTTTCAGGAATGATATTAATGCCAATTCTTTTCTGCATCAAATGGAAGTTATTTCAGGCAATTTTCTGTTCATGCTGCTAATAGGCTAATCTATTAAAAAAAAAAAAAAAATTTAGCAGCAAAGTGGTAAATTAGAAGGAAACTACTAGAAGATCAAAAAGTAATTAACTTCATATCCTACAATTAGAAATTATATGATGGTTTTTATTGTTTTAATTAGTAATATTGATTTTATATACAAATGATAGGACTTTTTGTTCGAATCTCAATCATATTACTTTAAAATACTTTCTGAAAGAAAATGATATGTTGCTCGTTAAAAATAAAAAAGAAAGAAATTGACATAAGGTATGCGAAGTTATTTCCCCTTTTCAAAAGGGAAATGCAACTTTATTGAAGTAGAAGATTAGAGCTCATCATCAACGTTAGAATCAAACGTGAACCTCTTGATCTGATCTGGCAAAGGAAAAAAAAACAGACATAGATTTGCTGGTACTCCGATTTGACATTCGTTTCGAAAAAATACTTTTAAGAAAAAATTTTACATTTTTAATTTTTTTAGAATTTTGAAAATTATTTTTTATAAAAATAGTTAAATTGATTTTTTTTTTCAAAAATATGTATGAAAAAAGTAGTACATAAAAAACTAAAAAAAATCAGCCAATTAAATTAAAAAATTTAAAATTTATTTTTAGAACCTTTAAAAGTAATCTCAAACACTCTTTAACTCTACAAATTGGGACAGAAGCAGCAACAACTGTGTCTAAGGCCACGTTTGATTCATAAAATGAAATAGTATATAATATAATTATAATTTTTTAAAAATAGGATAAATATTCTTAGAATAACTATTCTTAAATAATTATTATTCTATGTTTTGGTTCATAAGTCTATATTAATTATTCTTAAATAAAATTATAATTTAATATAATATATATTAATAAATATTGTGGTGGTAGATGAATGAATAATGATAAATAAGTAATGGTGGTGTTGATAGGTAGACAGTAGTGGTGAATGAGTAATGGTGGTGGGTGGGTGGTGGTAGTAAATGGATGATACTGGAGGTGGCAGTTGTAGTAAGAAGTGATATTATTTGAAATGTAGAATAATTATTATTTACTTTATCATGAAATATGTATTTTATGAAATTAAAGAATACCAATTCCATATAATAGCTATTTTTTTTATTAAATTTGAACTAAAACATAAAATAATTATTATATTTCTTACTTTTTCCATAAATCAAACATAGCTGGCAGAAAATGCATCTAAATTCAGCACTTATAATTATTTATTTATATCTGAAGCCAAATAGGTGAACAACTACCGATTATTTATCTAACTTTTCGGGTTTTTTCTTTTCAAAATTATTATTGATAGAAAAATTCATATATATATATATTCAATTTATCATATTATTTATAAAAAAATTCAACCAATACATTAACATATTGATAACGGATAAACAGTAGATCGGTTGATCTAATTGTATGCAAACACAATATAGCAGTAGTTGAGCTAGTTCATATACCTGATGGAAACCCTGACAACGAGTGATTGGTAGATCTGATAACAGCTGATCCACATAAGTAACATGTATCAAATGACTTCTAAATGAAATTAATTGATCTGAGTGCCATGAGACCTACAGATGGCCTCTCCAAAATATAGAACATAAGCATAAAGAAATCATCGCTCCAAGAAAGCTCCCAATACGTCAAAATTATCAATACCCAAGCAACGCATTAAATGAGCTAAGCGATAAGTGAGGTATATTAAATGCATGTGCGGTTCGAGCTTAAAAGGTGATGATTTGCATGAACAAGTAAGCAAAATCCTATTATGACAAAGCTAGCTAACAGTCATGTTAAAAAATGAAATGATAAGAATTGACAAGACAATTAAGACGGAAGAAAGTAATAGAAATTCCAAACAATACAAATGAATAAAATTATAAGAATTGACGAGACAACTAAGAGTATTGAAGGTTATATAAACTCTAAACAATACAAATGAATGAAATGATAAGAATTGACAAGACAATTAAGAGGAAATAAGGCTATAGAAATACCAAACAATACAATCACAAGGCAGGGTAACTCTAAAACTCCAGCTCTATTTTACTTATACTCTTTTCATCCTCCTTCTTTCACCGACTTAAGCATCAGATTGGCTTAACTGAAACATTCCGACTAGTCACTGCCTTTGCCCTATTTAGTTTTACGGGAGCATAAACTTAAAGACCAGAATTACTACATATATATATATTTATTAATTATTATATTTATATAAATAAATATAAATAAAATAATTAAATATATATTAATGTATAATTTGATTAATATATAGTTGATATGATAGGCTAAATTTATTAAAAAATTTCTCCATATTTAGTAGATGATCAAAATTCTAAAGTTTGCTTCTAAAGTTTGCACTGTAGCTTTTTGTTACCTAATTACCAAGTGTCAAAAAAATTTATATTTTGAATTTTTTTAAATTTTGAAAATTTTTTTTAAGTAGAAGCAAATAAATATATGATTTTTTCAAAAACATATCTGAAAAAAATAATTTACAAAAGAAAATTAATTAAATTAAAAAAATTCAAAATTTACTTTTCAAATACTCAATAAATTCACTAAGCAACTGCTTCAGCGACAAATAAAAAAAGTTGCATTCTTTAAGCACATCAAATCCTTATCTGTTGTGCTACTTTGCAATTAATTAATTAAGTTCCGTTAATTAAGAAATAGCCATTACGATTGAAGGGAAAGACAATTATTGATAGTGCATGTATGGATAGTGACTACTTTTATATTTTAGTGTATTGAGTAAGATTCAAAGTTTCTATTAATTGAAAACAACCACCTCTTCAAATTTATCCATTCCAAATTATAGCGTACTTTTTTTTTTTCAAGTAGGATATATGTAACACTCCTTGTTATTCCATACATATCATCTTATACTAGATTAATAAATAGTGCTATGATTTATAAAAATCGATACCGAAACTTTTTTACCATTATATAAAATATTATAATATATTTTCGAGTAAAAAAAGATATAAAACAATAATATATTAAATATAATACCAAATTCACTTCCTAATTACACTCAAATATATATGAGTATTTAAATTTTTTTATTTACATAACTAATATCATAATAACAAAATACATAAAAAAAATATTAATCCGCTCGAAATGGCTACAACCACTAGTGTTCATCAGCTTATAACTTTTTATATACTAATCCAATTTATATGATTCTTACTTTCAATTAAAGATAACATGTAAATTTATAACATATTATAAATTCAGAGCAATTGGGGTATTGTGTAATTTTTTGTGAAATTTATAATCATATTCTGTTTTCTGCCCTAACGCAGTTTTTGGATACCAAATTTACTTTTTCATATTTCACAACGTGCAAATTATATTTTTGTGAAACTTTTTAGACACTTAGATATATCAAAATATAACATTTTTTACGGTGACAATTTTCCTCCATTTTGCCTCTAAAGTTCTCAAATGGTAGAATCTTTATGACTGGTCAAGAACATGATTGACATTCGAATCAGTCTGACTTATATACAAATTATAATAAAGACTTGAGTGTAAAAAGTTCTCTTTATTATAATAAAGACTAGAGTTTATATATATATATAACCTTAGGGCAGAAATATATAATTTGAGGACAATACCCCAAATATATATATATATATAATAAACTCAAGATACAAAACTTTATTTATATCGTATGCCGAATCCATCACAAACATAGACTTTTGAGTAATTTAATGCATATTTTGCACCAAATTGAAGAAAATTATGGGCACTGAGATTTGTAAACCAGATGAAAGGAAGTGGCACCGTTTTACTCCCTAATATTGAATTTTCGCATTTTATGAGATATTTTGGAAGAAAAAAAATTTACAAGGGATTGAATAAAGTTGAAGCAACTGAAGGGTTTTCTGAAAAAAATGTTAAGAATGATGATCTAATGGATACAAATAAAAATAAAGAAAATTGGAGGTAAATATAAAAAAAGACTTAAAATTATGAAATTTCCTCAGATATAAAACTGAACCTGAGAAATGTTTGAACGAAATAAAAAAGCCTACTGGGCTCATGGAATTTTCTGAATAGTTCTCAACTTTCAGGAGGACCAGCAACCGGTATCAAGCTTTGTTCACACTCTAATTTTTCCCTCTCGCAAGTCACCACTCTAGTTGAGCTGTTATATTGTGCACCTAGTGCATACTGCTAAGTGTTGCAAAGGTATATTGGCATATGCAAAAATTAAAATCGCTAACTTTTATATAAATTCATTATTTAATAACCATATATATATTATTATAATAAATATATATTCATTATTTAATAACTATAGATACATTATTTTATAATTGTATATTCATTATTTGTTTTTATAAATCAGTTTCATTTTTTGTTATATGCTTGATTATTTGTTACGAAGTTCAAATTCATTATTTAATACATACATTATTTTATAACTGTATATTCATTATTTATTTTATGAATTTTTTTTCATATTTTTTTGTGTGCTTGATTAATTATTTGTTGGGTCCAAATTGTTATTTAGTAACTATAACTGTAAATTCGTTATTTGTTTTCATTAATATCTTTTATATTTTCATCTATATTTGATTATTTGCTTAATAGATTCAAATTCATTATTTAATGACTATAGATATATTATTTTATAATTATAGATATATTATGTTATAACTGTAGATATATTATTTTATAAATGTATATATTTTTATGAATTTTTTTTATCTTTTCATTTATGTGTTGATTATTACTTGAATTATCACAAATCGCATTATCAAATAAAATATTTTATCCATTTGCAATCGAACACAAGAATTACAGAAAAACAAATCAAACAACATAAATAAAATAAGTAAGAAAATCTTGATAAATATGGAAAGATTGATTGGTCAAGAGTAACAAACAAAAAACCAACAAAAAAATTTATCGAAACAAATAGTTGAGAGAAATATTTGTTAAATTTGAAAAAACTATCGTTATTAAAATAATGCATCTACATTTATTAAATAATGTATTAACAAAACATGACATATGTAGGCTCACTTAGAGTACGTAGTACTGTACACTGGGAAACATAGTATAATTTGGCGAAATGGACACAAATCATACTTTCTATATATCTAATATTATTTTTATATCACAATTCAAAAACTACCAAAATTGAGATTTAAAGAATTCATAATTCCAATTTTACTCTTAGCATATCCTTAATTATGTAACATCATTCCGTCATAATTAGGAATCCATTTTGAGAAAGTTTAAATTTCCGCATTAATTGTATTATTTTTAATTAATACTAAAATTCTTAACTACCTAGATTATTCTTATTTTTTAAAACTCTTAGAACACAAAAAAAAAAGTCTGCACAAAATAGAAAAAAGTATCACATAAATTAATTTTTATTTTTTTAGTATATGAATTTTATATGTAACATTTATATGAAAAATTTTAACTTACTTAACAATAGTTTAAAAAATAAAAAAAAAAAGTAAAATAAAATGTATATGTGAAATATATGCAACATGTATGTAGAAATGTATATGTGGATTTTATATGTAATAAGTATATGAATTTTATATGTAACATCTATGTGAAAATCTTAACTTGAACTTAACAATTAGTTTAAAATATATATATATAAAAGTAAACTAAAATGTATATGTGAAGTATATGCAATAAGTGTGTAGAAATGTATATGTAGATTTTATACATAATAAGTATATAGATTTTATATGTAATATAAATAGAAGAATCTTAACTTAAACTTAACAAAAAATAAAAATATTAATTTAAGATATTTTTTTAAATTTCAATTCAATTTTCAACCCAAAAAAAGCGATGGTAAAAAATGATCTAATTAGATAGAATTTTCATTACAATAAAAATGTCATTTAAAGTAAAAAAAAATGTAAAATTATCATTTATTTTTTATGTACATTCAATAATTTGAGTAAAATAAATACATAAAACATATACCAAGTATATACTTGTCATATATTTTTATATGCATTCAATAATCACAAGTAATGCAAATATATGTAAAATATATGCTGCATATACAAATATCATATGTTTGTCATATATTTTTTTATACATTTAATAATTACGAATATATGTAAAATATATAGTACATTTATAATTATCATATAGTACAAATTTTTTACTTTCTCCGTACTTAATTAGTGAAAAATCCAAAAAATAATTAAGGAGGTAAGGTTGTGTTTCAAATAGAAAAATTTAGAAAAGATAATAGAAAATATAATTTAAATAAAAAAAAACTCTAAATACGGGTGAAAAGAAGAAAAAAATTTAAAGTAGAAGAAAAGTTATTCAAAATATAGGGCATAAAAAAGTTATTCTATATAATAAATGAGAAGGGAAGTCTAAAATAAAAATAGAGTGTAGAAAGCCTATTTTATACTAAAAAGAGTAAGACAAGTCCTTTCCACTATAATTTGCCACTCTGGTTTGTTGAGATCTTTTGATGGGCTTAGCCATTCCACAACCCAATATTCATGGGTTTAGCTATCCATTCATCATAATCTATCTGTATTTTCTTTGCGCCCTTTGGAAAGGATATTACTTTAATTCGCTCTCTTCTGTTTTTTCTTCCTCAAACATGTCTTTCTTCTTCTTAGTTCCTTAAATAATTCAACAGACTATTTGAAATTTCTTCGAAAAAAACAAGTTTAGAATTTCATTGATTAAATTAATTAATTTTATTTTTTATAAACTTTTTTTCTCAAACATATTTTTATGAAAATATTTATTTATTTATTTCTCTTAAAAAGCAATTTTAATATTCAAAATAATTAAAAATTATTTTTTATGAACAGTACATTTAAAAAAATGCAATACTCATAAAACCAACATAATATCACAAAAAGGACAAAAAAAAAAAAAAAAAGAGTCGAGCATGAATCAAAGCTTTGACTTTGTTTTGTAAATTATAGTCATTGAGAAATATGTAAGTGATAATCATTGAGATTAGAGAACCAAAATCACTTTTACTTTTGCAAGTGATAAGAGAGAGAGGCGAAAGCAGCTAGTAGTTGCTAATTTTGAAAATTAAAATAGTACTGGAGCCACGTGTTAAAGAGTAGAAGCGTACACGCATGCTTGTAAATTAGCTGGAATGCATGCAGCCAGCAGCAGCAATCCATTATCTTCGGCTCTTTTTAGAAGGTTAGGACACGGCAGAATGTTAGACACGCGGGCCTCAGTCCGGGAGCTGCGGGGTACGATGGTGGGTCCCAAATCTAGATTCGAGCCAACAACTTTTACACGGCATCACGTGACACTTGTCCTTTTGCTTTTTACATGTGTCCCTCCTCTTATGGTCTGTTTGTTTGCCTTTTCTCTTTTTTTTTTTTTTTTTTCTCTCGAGTTCTTCTCTTGAGTTTGAAGATATCACCCCGACTCCCCCCTTTCTTATTTCCCAAATAAATTTATCAATATTTTAAATAGTATATTATGATTAATTTATTTCAAAATTAATAATTTAACTAAGATTTGATTAAATTTATTTTTAATACTTTTTGCATTATAAGCGAATTAGTATAAAAATAAACAATAGTATTTTTACAATGAAATTAGATACATTTACTATAAAAATCGACAATCAACACATGACTTGATCAATATTTTTGGTTTAAAAAATATTAAAAAATATTTCGAATTTAAATTTTATTATTATTATTTATTAATATTTATAGAAATTTATTACTTTTGAGATGAATATTGCAAATGTATAACTGCTGCTTATTATGAAAAATAATTTTCTATACAAATTAATTATTTAAGAAAGTAAAAAAAAATTGATGAATTCTCCAGGAATTGAGGAATAATAAAAGGAATAATGTCAAAACTCAAAAACATGTGATTTGTGAATTATAAATAGGACATTTATAAGTATCATATCAATAATGATATTTATAGAGTAACAACTAACAATAAATTCATATTGCAGAATCTGACTTATTATTATTATTAGTATTAGTACAGGCAGCTTTCTTACCAAAAAAAAAAAAAATAATACAATAAGTCCATTATTTGTTTATGATTATTGCTATTTCATTTGATCCCATGAATAGTGGGCAACTTTCGTACTGCTAGTTACTCTGAACATATGATTAGCTATCAATTGATAACTTCCAAGGGAGCTATGAGATAGAATAATAAGGATAATTTTTTCTTAATAAATTTGAAAATTAAAAATTATGAATATTAAATATATTTAAATTATGAGCGGAAATGCTTTATCCGTACAATAATGCCAAAAAAAAAACAAAATATGATTTTTCATGTATAAGCCAAAAAAAAAAAAAAAACACATTACGCAAATGAGAAAATAGATTTCTAACATTCATTATATAAACGTGATAAATACACATACCTATCCTATACATATTATCCATGGATGTAAAGATGACAGGGGGGCTGCATCGTGCCTATCCTAATAATAGGTAATGGAATTTTAATGCCCACGTACTTAATTAAATAAATTCTGTAGAAAAAAAAAAAAAAATTAAAGCAATGCTTTTATATACTAATTTATTAATAATTCAATGAATTTAATTTAAGTTAATATTTTCTAATGAGAAATAATCGATTACGAGCTATGGGGGTGATGGGATTTTAAATCGATTAGGATCACAAAATAATAATTGTTGTTAAGTCCAATCAAAGTTCTGAGGTATAATCAGAAAGGTAACACTTTCTTCTTTCCTTTTCTTTTCTCAAATGATTATTATTAAGAAAACAGAAGACGATTTAATATTTTAGCATTCATTTTATGTACAAGTTGCTTTAATATTTATCATTCATTTATGAAATATATTAATGTCAATTAAAATTCTTCATTTTTCACCTAATTTCAATAAATATTATAACAAAAAAACAATATAAAAAAATTTCATACAATTACAGTATATAGTTTTTTTTAGTTTGTATAAAAAGAAAACTGAGACTTTTTTTTTTTTTTTGAAACAGATGGAACATGGAGTAAAATTTTGTATTTTTTTTTCTTTTACAATCTTTTATTTTTAATAAGATTGTAAGAAATTCTGTAATTTCCCTTCACTAAAAATGTAATAAAATAATTAAAGAATAATGTAAAGGAGCTGATATTAAATTCTTCCTATCTAATTAGAAAATTTTAATTAGGTATGCAGCTATTTTTAAAATAGTGCTAAATTAGTTTTGAATATTTTTTGTTTTTACTGAATTTAGTTCTAGAATAAAAAAAATGTAACAAAAAATGATTACATCTTGTAATTAACCTGATTGCCAGGTGTAAAATTGAAGAAGTTAACCAAATTTATTTATAGATAGGATCATTATAGCGCATTATCTGGTGACTGCCGTTGGATTACAATCTGGTATTGAGATGCGGGCCTCGTACTTACGTAAAACCCCATTATAATCTCCAAATTCCATGAAAAAAGGGAGAAAAATTCTGAAAAAGAGACAGGTGTCCCAAATGTTTGTTCGGCCATCAATAAAAGAGAGAAATATTTTATTTTACAAAAAGTAAGAAATTTTTTTAAATAATTACAAAATAATATTCATAGTAATGAATAACAATAAAAGTAATTAAATATTTATTATTATTATTATGTGATTTAATTATTATATTTAATTCAAAACAAATTTCAAATTATTTTATTATTTATAATCTAATCCAATAATTTATTAATAATATATAAAAATATATATATATATAATTAAATTTATAATAAATTAATCTACTTAAAAATTTTTCAAAATTCAAAGTTTTTGAGGACACCGGGCAACATGCCAAAACTAAAAAAACAAAAAAGCGGCCAATTTTCTAGTGTTTACACTCACACCATACAAACATCTCTAATCACCGTTCACGTAGCCATCCCCGGGCGCAGAAGCTGACTGGTGTAGTGATGGTCTGCGCAAGCAGTATCGGGTTATCGTGGGGAATAGAATAGACTACAAATTTTGCCCAGTGAAGAATGACTCTACGTGTGGGCGTGGTGATGTATGATGAAGGGTGCAATATTATGATGCGGAGAGGCAGAATATGAGTACTTCTTCTTAGGAATATAGAGAATAGATACGCAGAAGAAGGAAGACAAAGGCTGTTCTTTCTTTTATTTTCTTTCTCCTGAAAGAAAAAGTAGATGAGAAAGGAGGTTGTGATGAAGTTGGAGGAGGAAGAAGAAGAAGACCGAAATGGGAACTTTCGGAATATTTCAAGCTCTAGATTCTTCTCTCTTTTGGCTTCTAAAGATCGTGACTTTCTTCTTTCCCCTGATGGAACTCAGGTTTTCTCTTCTTCTCCTTCGATATTTTTTCTTTACATACACTATTAGATTTACGATAAAGTCTGTTTAGTACTTTAGCAAATATTAGGGTTGGATAATTTTAGAAGCCGAGGTTCTTTAAATTCACTACTAGAAAAAGGAAAAAAAAAACAAGAAGAAGAAGAACAGATCTATGCTTGCGATACTATTTTATTTCAATATATATATATGTTCTTTCTGATCTTAGGATTTGGATCAAGTTATGTTTAGTTCAATAACCGTGAATAAAATGGAAGGGTAAGAAAAGAGATGTTTTATTTTATTAGCTTGGAAGTTTCTAGGATCATTAATTCCCTTCAATAATATATTTTCTTATTTTATGAAAAATAACCCATTGTTTTTCTAGTTAATTAAGAGTAATTAGAACTTATAACCGAAGATGGCTTCAGGAGTATTCAATTAAATATATATGTTTATTTTGCTCAGACCGTTTGATTATTTCTTTTTAATTGCTCAGTCGTAAAATGATATATTTCCGTTCGAAACTTTGATATTAGTCGGTACAATTGATCTCCCAAACTCAACTTTATTATCTTATGTTGTTTTTTTTTCCCCTTAATTCGTACATAGCTGACTTCATTGACGATATTGTTCTTAAATACCTGACTTGCAACTGTCTACATAAAATAGCTAAACTTACTATCACTTTAAAGAACATAAACGGGACCTAGATATGAATGAGACGCGGTGAGCTTAATATCGAGTTCGAATCCTAAATATATAGTTATTTAAAACTTATGAAAAAATATTTTGTTGTTCTTGAAATTCTATTTAATATAAATAAAATTAGTTTCGGTATGCAGTCCTAATTAAATTTAAATTGCTGAGAATTCAAGTGGTTTGAAAAAAAAAAAACATAAATATGCAGGTGTTACTATATAAAATTTGTAGGTATAAATATAAGTTGGTTCTTGTCTAGGATTATGTCTTAAACTTTAAACCATTCTTGAATTAATTCTTTTATACTGTAATACTAACTAATTAAACTGAATTGATTAGGAGCTAAATTAGTTAATGATACTCTATTATATATATATATATACATATTATTTTTATTTTCAAAAAATGTGATGAAATAATAAAAGCCTTTTATTCTTAACTAAAAGTCTCAAATTTGAGATTTTAGTCTGAAAAAAAAGAAAAAGAAAAAAAGCTTCTTATCGATTACTGCCAGAAGGAACAAACGAACATTGTTTTTAGGATATGGGATGATGCGTTTTGCTCACTAATTATAAACTTTGATGAAAATGTTTTTACTTAGATAAAGTTTATGCATTTTTTTTTTCATTCAGGATCACGTAAAAAATTTAGATTTAATTTTATAAAATATAAAATTAATTATAGAAATTATTTTTTGTTGATATAGTAATAGCCAATAGGTTAATAACCGGACCGAATACATGAATAAAGATGGGAACAGATAAACTTGACAAATATTAAGTCTTAATCAGTATGGGTTCCCACTTCATACACAGTGCTTGTCCGTGAGGACAGTACCTAATTCTCACCTCAGGCTTTCATTAACTCTATATATGTACAACACGTGGCCCATCCACAGCTACTGTGCCCATTAGTTCTGGTTTTTTTTTTTTTTTCATTTTAATTTTGATTACATGTTAGAGATTTTTGTTGAATTATCGAAATCTTCAAATTCTCATAAGAGAGCAGTAGTTTCCCCAATAATTTCATACGTACATGCTAAAAATTTATTTAATTTTACATATGAGAATGTATTGTTTTTTCAGTTTATTAGGAAGTTAAGTGGATGGTAAGGTACACAGCATGAGTAATTCTTTCTTTCCACTTGTTATAAATGTATTAAATTTCCACTAATTTATTTTGTGTCATTATCTTTTATAATCATGATGATGTAATAAATTATTTGCTTATATTAACGCATAACTCTGAAATTTTAAAAATTTATGAGTAAATGAAATGTGAATGTTTAGTCGTATGGCGGAATTTGTTTTTGTAGCAGGTGAAGATTTCTGATCTTGAAGGCAAGGTGGTAGGGCTTTACTTCTCAGCCAACTGGTACCCACCATGCAGAAACTTCAACCAAGTGCTAGTAGGAGCATACGAGCAACTGAAGAGCCATGGGTCCAATTTTGAGGTTGTGTTCGTGTCATCTGATGAGGATTTACATGCCTTCAACAGTTACAGAGCCTCAATGCCATGGCTTGCAATCCCATTTTCTGATTTGGAGACAAAGAAAACATTGGACCGCAAATTCAATATCGAAGGTATTCCTTGTTTAGTTATAATGCAACCTAAAGATAGTAAGGAAGAGGCAACATTGAATGATGGAGTTGAACTCCTTTACCGATTTGGAGTGCAAGCATTTCCATTTACTAAAGAGAGAATGGAGGAATTGGAAATGCAAGTAAGGGAGAAGCATGAGACCCAGACCTTAACCAATTTATTAACAAACCATGAAAGAGACCGTCTTTTTGCTCATCCTGCTTCTAAACAGGTCTGTCTTTATTTCCCTTCCCTGCCTGCCCGAATTTGAAAATAACATAATCTTTTTTTTATATATAAAAAAAAATGAACCCATCTATTTAAAGAGAAAAGGTAACAAGAAAAGAATATAGAATATGTTTTTTTGTAAATTGAAACTCTTAATTACTACAATGCTTGAGAAAATAAAAGGTGAAAATTAAGGTGTTTACTAGAGAAAAATGAGGTTAATATCTGCAATTTTTAGCAAAAGTTTTAGCTCTGACTTCTGCATTTAGGATGGACAATTGAGACACACATATGCCAATTCTCTTTAACTAGATAATTGTGGTCTTTGCTAACCAAAACCACATATGTCTGAATCCTGGGACCATATTCTCCACTGTCATCTAAAAGGTTTTCTTTTTGTTCTGTCAACGCCACATACAGTAATGCCCACTAGTCTCTCTTATCAATTACACAGTAATGGCCACCTCATCCATCATCAGTGAAGTATCGTCTCATCATCTGATGTGTCAGATAAGATTCAAGAACCTCATCTTACAGTTGTAATTTCCCAGAGTGGATACTTTGTGGTTGAGTGGCCCATTTTACTTATTCTGTGTAGGTATGTACACTCTAACAACATTTGTTTGTCAAGGCTGGAAAATATGATTCACGATGAATTAAGCCAATAATAAATTACCATATAAATAAAGTTTATCTAACTTGATATTCTCTCTTTAGCTTGGTTCATCATGAATCGAATCTAGTCAATAAATTTTCAAGAGAGGCATCATTTACATATATTCAGTAGTACCCTTGACTGGGAGGCTGCTGAGCAATTCAGTATATTCTTTGAAATTCGAATTTTCTATCTTACACAGCTTTAGAAATTAGAATTAGATATCACTAAATTTAAACCTGTTGATAATTCTACATTGAGATTCACATGTGTGATCGTTACTTGCAGGTCCCAGTTGCATCCCTGGTAGGCAAAACAATTGGGCTATTCTTTTCAGCCCAATGGTGTCGCCCAGGGGTGAAGTTCACTTCCAAGTTAATCTCCATCTACCATAAAATCAAGGAGACGCGGAAGGAGAAAGAAAATGAAGACTTTGAGATTGTGTTTGTGTCAAGTGATAGGGATGAAGAAGGGTTTGAGTCCTACTTCAACATTATGCCATGGTTGGCATTGCCTTATGGAGACTCTACCATCAAAGCCCTGGCTAAGCATTTTGACGTTCAAGGTATCCCTTGTCTGATAATTTTAGGCCCTGATGGTAAAACTATTACCAGGAATGGGAGAAACCTGATAAACTTGTACCAAGAAAATGCATATCCTTTCACTGAAGCAAAAGTGGATTTACTAGAGAAACAGATGGACGAGGAAGCTAAAAGCTTTCCCAGATCAGAGTACCATGAAGGCCATAAACATGAGCTTAACTTGGTATCAGAAAGAACAGGTGGAGGACCCTTTATATGTTGTGATTGTGATGAACAAGGATTCGGTTGGGCTTATCAATGCCTTCAATGTGGCTATGAGGTTCACCCCAAGTGTGTTAAAGCTGTGAACCGTGGATCCATTCCTGAAAGATGAATAAGCTATACATTATGCTAATCGAGATTATATGGTGTTCCTACGTGTGTTTTCATGCTTTGACTGTTGATTTCGCTTCTAAGTTTTAGCGTTAGCAGAAAAGTTTCAAGTTGGGTTCATTTCTAGCAGGGGTTAGCTATTACAATTTCCTCATCAACAGAAGCATCCCATGAGAATTATGGGAAACTCTTGTTCAAAGCTAGCCGAAGTGCTTACATTTTCCTTTGTTTTCTGCTAGAGTCAGTGAGTTTAAAATCTTAACTAGCTTTGCCTGAGGAAGTTATAAGTTGTAAGCTGAAATTGGCATCACCAAATCCTTTGACTTCATCTATGGATGTCCAAGCTCTTGACTCTTTCAAAATGTTACAATTTATGCTACCTTGATTCTATATACGAAATGTGTAGCATTAAGAGAGAGTTTTCCATTTCTTATTAACACAGGAAATTGCAGGTTTATTTATAAACACGAGCCTGATAGACCCATTTTGGCAAGCCATCATATATAAGAAAGCAAAGGGATTTTTTGTTATTTTTTAAAATGTTATATGAAAGATAATTCTCTCTACTGCCTGCCATTGTCTTGTATACCCTTTTTCATCATATCTACAAACTCCTGATAGTCGATTCTTCCATCCTGCATAATCATAGAATCGGAGTCATTAGTCATTACAGAACAATATCACAGAAGAATAGGCGAGATTGCAAGCAAGAAAGTGGCAAGCATTAGAAAGAAATTACCTTGTCAGTATCAACATCATCAATGATTTCATCTATTGTAGCTTCATCCCCCATTCCATATTGAGACATGGCTTGCCTTAGTTCATCTCTTGTGATAAACCTGTAAATAAAATAAACTGTCAGATTTCACAATGTTTCTGAATATTTTTCTTAGAACATACTGATTCAGACTGTATACTAACCCACTGTTATCCTTGTCAAAGTATTGGAAAGCCTGGAATAAATGTTCTTCCTTCTCGAGTCTATGCCGATGCATTGTTGCTGTAATGAATTCGACATAATCAATAGTGCCGTTCTTGTCGACGTCAGCCTGACAATAGAAAATCAGAAAATCGAACTTTCTAATAACAAGCTATAATCAATCTGTTTTCACTCATAAAATGAGTAAAATTAAATGCCTTACAGCCTCCATCAACTGCTGTATTTCTGCTTCGGTAAGCTTCGATCCTAGCCTCCCCAATCCTGCTTTTAGTTCTTCGAATGTGATCGTTCCACTTCCATCAGTGTCCATGTTGTTGAACATCTGCCTTAAGCCCTTGATTTCTTCTTCTGAAAGGTTTTGTGCTATTACCTTCAACCAATTAAAAGTGCATATTAAAATATTACCAAGTGCTCGATTTCAGAATCCATTTTTTACACAGCTTCAGAAATATATGTCAATCATACTTTTAGCGCGAGCTTCTTAAGCTTGTTCATTGCTCGAAACTGCTTCATTCTACTTAGAACAGCACTGTCAATAGGCCTGTCAGACGCTTCTCCGCCCAACTTAAGCCATGGATGTTCTGTTTCAGATACATAGAGCATAAATTATCAGAAATACCATTCTAGGATCATTTAAAAAGAACTTGTGAATTGAAGTTTTGATGAACAAGTATACACTTGCCAAGTGCCTGGGCAGCAGTAATCCGTTTCCTGGGGTCTCTTGTTAACATTTTCCTGATAAGGTCCTTTGCCGAAGAAGAAATTTTAGGCCATGGAGAGCTTTGTAAGTCAAGTTGGCCTCTTTTAATAGCTTCAAATATTCCCTTCTCATTCTCTATGACAAGGGTAATAATGCAGGCAAGCAGGCATCAGTCAGAGGCAAAACTAGATTTAAAAGAGAAAAATTTTGTGATTTGTAGAAACCTGCCCAAAATGGAGCCACCCCACTTAAAAGAATGTACACAATGATTCCAGCACTCCAAACATCTATCTCCTTCCCATAGCTCCGATTCAATACCTCCGGCGCAACATAGTATGCACTTCCAACAATGTCCTCGTACACTTTTCCTGCACAATAAGGTTAAGTTAAACATATGATAACTCTCTTAAATTATTTAATTTTTCCTGATAAAACCAATCAATGTCCAGGGCAGATAATGATGAATTTCGGTGCCAAATGTGAGATGCTGCTGCACTAGTACTTGATAGGACGGGGGAATTATTTAGTTGATAACGCTACTCTATTAGTTGTCACCTGTAAAAGTCACTAATGGGAACTGGGATTTTAAATCAACTCAGACAAAGACAATAGATCAATAAAAATAGTTTTGTTATTTATTGCAAGACATTTTATTATTCTTAATTCTTGGGTTCAAGAATTCTTATATAACTTAAGTTACACAATAAAAGTATTTTTCATTTTTTTTATTAACCGATTTATGTATAGAATTCCATTCACCCTACGGCTGGGAACTAATGATTGGTTCTGTCTATAAAGATTTTGGATTTGCTCATAACGATCAAATTATATCTGGTTTTGTTTCCACTTTTCCAGTCATTATCGATACAATTTGACGAGGGCTTCCAAATACATCGTAAGCTAAACCTGTACTGATGAATAACCAACCTGCAATGAATAGGAAATGTATAATAATGTTATGAATGACCCAATATCGAATACTGGTAATAATATCAGCAAAAAAACGTTCTCATGTACTTCCAGACATACTGAGTTCCATATATTCTTGTACAATCAAAAGGGATCGATTCCATAAAAATGAGATCAGCAAATGATATTTTACTGAAATTTGATTTTTGTGAAATCGTGAATATTGTACCAAGAGTTTCTTTAAAATATACCGAATCAGTATAGCTATTCTTCTTTTGACATAGTAATGCAATTTCAATTAGTATCGAAATGAAGTCCTAGATAATTTCTTTCTTCTTTTATTCTTTATGTAGAACTGTGTATTATGTGTATTAAGGTGGAATTTAACATTTGAAAAATTCTTAAGAAAATTCAATGTTATTAATAGATTAATTTAATTTCGTATGCATGTTATATTTACATTAATAAATGAAAATAAAATATTAAATACATATCTTCATCTAATTAATTTAGTATAGAGATAACATGTTTCTACTTAATAGTTCTCTAATGTGCTTTCCTTGTCACCATAACGTGTTTGTTCATGTTAAGGAGCAGTGGGACAGTGCCTTAACCTACTGGGGACGTCTTTCTCCAATAATAATTGAAAACCGTTGACGCGGTTGACCAGTCCCTTTCTTCATTGACTCGGTCTACTTCCATCAAGAAACAGTAATTAATTACATGTTATATAAGAAAAACAATTAAATGTTTTTCTACACTGAAGTTATAATTTAATTATATTTTACAATATATGTAAGAATATAGTAAAATATAATTAGATTAATACAAGAAAATATGATTTAGGTAAAAGAAAAAGTGTTATCAATATGTATGTTTATAAAGTAAAACAGAAAAAAAAATTCCATTTTAGATACTCAATTATTAAGTTTAACTTCAATGTTTTTTAGAAACCGTTTGGTTCAATGGTAGTAATAGAAATAAAAGTAAGAATGAGAATTGGAATGAAGAGAATTTTAGTACGTTGTTTGGTTCATTTTTATTAATGAGAATGAAAATAAAATTTAACTTATACATGTTTGATTAAATTATCATATTTATATAAATATATTTATTTTAAAATGTAAATTTGTTAATTCACAATAAAATAATATAATTTTTATAAAATAATATATAAAAGATTATCGAATTATTTGAACTTAAATTATATATAAATTCTATTTATTTAAAATAATTATAATTATAATTTTATCATTATTAAAAAAAATAATATTATCAAAATTATATATTTTTTATAATATTTTCTAACATTATTTAAGAGTATATTGAAAAATTAAAAAAATTATTATAATTTATATTTAGTTAATTATACTTGCTTTCTATGAAAATGAAAATTTCATTTTCTAAAGGGAGAGGGAATGAGTGATTTCCATCGATGAGAATTCACATTCCTATTTTTATTAATTTTTTTTTTAACCAAACATTAACCATGGAAATCACTTCTTTTCATTCTTATTCCCATCTATTTTTTTTTTTATCAACCAAACATACCCTTAGTAGATTCATGAATAATTACTTTAGTACATGTCCATTTTAATTTTAACAAATTAAAAAAATATAAATATAATGTTATAATTAAGTTCTTAAATTATCTAATTTTTTAGTTGAATCTTTACATTTATTAATCTTGAATTCAATGTAAATTAAATTAATATTTACATACTTAATAAAATACAATAGAAATTTGAAATCAAGATTTTATTTTGACAACAAAATTTGCAATTATATTTGATTTTAGAAACAGGGCTGATAATAGAATATAATCTCTGATTAAAAAAAAAAGTTCAATTCACTAAATTTAAGTAATTGAAACTAAAGTAAACACAACAGAATAAACCATGAAGAATTATGCGGAAACGATACTAACCTTCTTCAATGAAAACAGAGAGTCCAAAATCAGTAGCCTTCAATGGAGCATCCTCTGCTTTATTAACAAGCAAGAAATTTTCAGGCTTCAAATCCCTATGCATAACTCCCATAAAATGACAAGCATGAACCACATTCACAATTTGCCTCATAATCTTTGCTGCTTCCTTCTCTGAATAGCTTCCTTTGGCTATAATCCGATCGAAAAGCTCTCCACCAGAGCAGAGCTCCATCACCAAATGCAAATTCTGTTTATCCTCATAAGCCCCCTTAAATTCCACAATATTGGGTTGCCCTGTCAGATGCTGCAGTATCATAATTTCTCTTTGTACATCTTCAATGTCCTTCTCATTCACCAGCTTCCGCCTTGCAATGGATTTGCAAGCATACTTCACTCCTGTACTCTTCTTTGTGCAGAGATAAGTAATCCCAAACTGGCCCCTTCCCAGTTCTTTATCGAGATCGTAGATTGAGGTTATATCAACATAAGGCCTCCCAAGAATGGGTCCGATGTCTGAAGCAACAGAAGAAAAAGGAGGAGGAGGAACTGTAGATCTCGGCGGCAGCGGCGGAAGGGGGTTGTAGGGTTCTTGAGTTGGTCTTCTGGGTGGAGGATGATAAGGACGAGGAGGAGAGTTTATTGAATAAGAGATGGGAATATCATGGGAACGTTGTCTGGTGAAGCAGAGTCCCATTATAGCAAAATCAGAAGAGAAAGTACGACTTTTTGTGATTTTCTTTTTCTTAAGCAGCGAGTTTTGTAAGAAGAAGAAGATGAATATATGTAAGTTGTTGAAGTTTAATTTAATTTTTGTATTTGCAAATGTAAGAACTTAACGAGGTGCTTTGCTTTAGCGGATTGGAGGGTGCTGAGTATCATTGCTTTGCTTTTTGATTAAATACTCTATTGTTTTGCGTTTGCTTTGGGTTTAATTTGGATTTTCTATTAAAAGAAAAAGAGAGAGATGGAAAGGGACTTCCTTCATCACAACATCATTGTCTAATCTAAACCCCATTTGTATTTTTACGGGTCAATTACTGTAGCCTCCCAATTTCGGTTAAATATCCTTTATTTTTAAAAATATATTATGAAATCCTCAGGCTTAGTTTAATATACTCTATTATCCTTCCATTAATTTTTTTCCATTACATATCACTAAAATGTCAAATTTATCTTTCTTTTTTTATCTTAAAAAATACCAAAAAAATATAAATAAAATTAGTGTTATCAACTTAATACTAAAATATCAAGTTTGTCATTTTTCTAATATTGTATTTTTTAAATCAATAACATTGTCAAATTATCAAAAAATAAATAAGGGTATTTTTAGTATTTTTTAGTTGAATAACAAAATATTCTAGTTGACTAACAGAATATTCTAGTCAAAAGTAACTGAAGAAACTAATTAGTATATTTAACTAAATATGAGAAATTTTATAATATATTAACTAGTATATTTAACTAAATTCCATTTTGGATCACTCAATTATTAAGTTTAACTTCATGTATTTTAGAAACCGTTTGATTCAAAGGCAGTAATAGAAATGAAAACAAAAATGAGAATTAGAATGAAGAAGATTTTAGTACTTTATAAACTTCAAGGGTATATTAGTAATTTATTTTATTTTTATTTAGGTGAAAGTTCAAATTGCACCTAGTATATAGCTACAAAAACAAATAGCACTATAAAGTAAAAGTTGGTTGAATTGTATAAATAGAATAATGACTTGGTAAATCCAAGAAGAATTAGTTGGCACAAAACTTTTTTAGCTTATCCAGATGTTTTAAGTTTAAATATTGGATATATAACTATTTTAAAATTTACGAGGAAGTACTTTGCAGCCTTTTAGAATCCTATTCGGTACGAGTAAAATTAATTTCAGTCCATTGATATATATACTGAAAATGCATATATTTTTAAAAAAAAAAATGACTTGGTGAAAAATAGAATTAGACATTTTAGTTGATTATAAATAAGATATCATAAAGGTGTAATTGTACAACATAAAATTGTGAAAATATGAGCTTGGTGAATTGTATAATTTCCATTTAAGTTTTCAAAACAGCAATTCCTTTCAGACAAGAAATTAATTTCTTTTCTTAAAAAAAAAAAGAAATTAATTTCTTTGCCATTCAAGTGTACATAATGTAATGTATTATTGATACAATTACATATATAGCCTCGACTTGAAAGTAACATGAATTTACATGTAATCGAACTTAAAATTGATGTACATAGACGGACTCATGCGTTGAACCGTCCAAAGGCGGTTCAAATAACTGTTGTGGCTGGTTTTAAACAAATTGACATTGCCGTATGGCGTCAAACTGAACTGGTCTGGTCAGATTTTCTTCTTAAGGCGGCTGCTTTAATTGTATTTATATATAGTTCAACCCTCATTTGTTCATTTTCCTTCTCTAATTAACCCTCCCATTTTTAATTTATTTCTATAATTTTCACTCAGAAGAATACAGCTAAGGATCTCCGGAGGCCAGCAAATGGAGATATACCCATCTTCTTCTTCTTCTTTTGCTTTAAGGATTTCTTCATCGGTTTCTGCAATTTCTTGCAGCTTGTTTTTCGCAGTCTTCGCATTTGTATTGGCAGTAGGTAAGTTTCCTTTTCCTTTTTTGTTTGGTTCATATATATATATATATAGCTTAATTGAGTCGCCATGAAAGTACGTGGCGGAGATGCAGCAGAAGCATAGGTAGAGAGATGGAAGATTCGTGGAAGTTAGTATTGCTTGAGAGTTGAAACATTATTTAACTAAAAATTAATTAATACGTAAAGCAACCAAATTCTTTTTGCCTTGTCTTAATTGGATGCTTGCTAGACTGGACGACTTGTCGTCTCTTAATTTCAATGGATGCGTGCTCAAGTTAAAAACATCTTTTTTATTTTTTTTAGGATTATTTAATTTAATTTTAAGAAGATTCTCTTCACCATTTGGCTGATTGGCTGCGAGAATTAGAATTTTTGACAAGGACATTATGACTATTTATCCTATCAAACTCGTTTTCCTGTCATATTCTTTTGGACTTGGGCTCAATTGTTCGTGCTTACACGTACGAACTCAACTGCACAAAAATTTCCTGTTTATAGTAGGAACAACGTTGGGAGGCATTTCTGGAGCTCTGGTAGGAGTGAGAAACAAAAGTGGGATTTTCCATGGGGCCACAGTTGGAACTATCATGGGTTGCATTCTGTCTGCCGAAATCTTCAAAGTATCATTTGCTACGTTGGATTCTGATGACTCTCCAATTGCTTGCTTCATTTCAATGGTATGTTATTAATCTTCAGTTCGACGTCTTAAAAATTTTATTGAACTAATATCCTTATATATATATGGCCATTTTCAAGATTGAATACGGTTCAAACCGATTAAGAGATACACTCCTCCGAGGAAGGTTCAGTCCAACCATCCATGTTCTTCAAGAAAGTCAGGTATGACTCTCAACTCTTACATTACAGATACTGAATTGCTCTTCCGATATGACATTTATCATTTAATTTCTAACCAAGTAAATCAATCTGAAATGTGGTTGACAGGCAAATGTTGCCCATATAATGGAGGATGAAGTCCAAAAACAACAGCAAATTCCAAAGATTACACTCACAGACAACAACGTAGTGGATACCCTATGGAACGGATCATCTTGTTCAATTTGTCTTCAGGTTTTCAATTTTTTTTTTTATTAGTATTTATCAGTTTCAATATTATTGTTCTTAAATTCTTCCAGAACTGACGAGTTAATACAAATGAACGCCCAGGACTTCCAATTAGGGGAAACGGTTTGTAGCTTGCCCGATTGCCACCACACTTTTCATCTGCAATGTATTTGCAAGTGGTTTATTGGACATTATTCTTGCCCACTGTGCAGAACAAGATTATCAAGAACCTGGATAGCCATGGTCTTTAAAATGCGAAAAGAAAATTCGAAACGTAGGTCGGTACGCTTAGAATGCGATATGTGAGAATTGAATTGAATCTGTGTGTGGAAGGAAGGCCTGAATGTGGGCTTTGATTCTTTATTTGTACATATTCAAGATTTTTTTGAAAAAAATTATTTTAGAATTCGACAAAGAGAATTTCTAGCATAGACCCGATTCATAATGCAAGCTGCCGGTTACAAAATGTACGTAGGGAAGTTTACTTTGTAGCAATTTGTCATCATGAATCACACTTAGGCAAGCACTGTCCACAATCAAAAGGGCACCAGGATTTATAAATGAGACTTCTTGTGAAAGATTTCTAGTTCCTGACACCCCCAAGATATTTGCATGTGCCGGAATGATTTACATTCATTATCTTTTTATTTAAATGGGGACAAAAATAAATACAAAGGACTTAAATTTCCAGTTCGGCAAAATGCAGCAAAGGAATTACCAAATAATAGGCAAAAGATACAATTCTTAGAAAAGCTTCTGGGTTCTTGAACCAAAAATTCTCCATATAACTATGAAAACCAGACAAAACAACTCAATGCACTCTAGTTGAGATGCCATACCACTTTCTGCAAGTGGCTCATTCAAAACAACGGCCGGACAACTGCACAACTCATGCCTGCTCTTGTTGACAAATGGATTGAAATAAGAGAGGGAAGAAACCGCTAGTTTCATCAACTCAGTTTGTTGCATCGCGACTGTAGTACTGGTCTAGTGTCTTTGCTGGAATTCGGTGCAGAAGTTCACGAGGGAAGATACGAAGTAGCGTCCATGCCAGATCAAGTGACTGGAAGATGTTGCGGGTGTCATAGGCCCCTTGTGTCACAAATTTTCTCTCAAATTTATCTAGAAACTCTAGATAAAGCTGTTGATCAGAAAGGGGGAAAAAATCACACGTTAACATTTATTGATGGTTAGTTGCATTGATCTAAGCCGAAAGCAGGCAGGCTTTCCTTGAGTACATTGTACCAAGCCACCCGATTTCCCATTGTACAAAAGTTCCAAACAATAATAAAAACAGACGTGCAAGAAGAGAAAGCGAGAGAGAGGTTACCAAATCCTCAGAAGAAAGTGCTTCCTCTCCGACCACAGCTTTCATTGCTTGAACATCTTTTCCAATAGCATAATTTGCATATAACTGATTCAAAACCAAGAGGAATTAAGACACCGTGAACAGAAATACTAAGTAAATAACAAAAAATTATAACTTCCAAAAAGAAACCTGGTTGGACACATCAGCATGGTCTCGGCGAGTCATTCCCTCCCCAATAGCACTCTGCAATGTATTGAAAACGAGAAGGCTTGACAAATTAACTTTCCAACTCGGTGTATATCAGTATCAATAGGAGACAGTGAGCATGAGGTGGCATGTCTTACCTTCATCAGTCGAGAAAGTGACGGTAGCACATTTATAGGTGGGTATATCTGTTCAAAAGAAGAATCAATAATTACACAGCTACTAGCAACTTGCATAACAACCATACAAACATTCATGTTAAAGTTGTCAGAAAAAAGTATCATCCCCTTCAGCACTAATACCTAGAATATAGCTAATATTGTTTAGGCATGTCCGTGATCTGTATGTATCTACAAGGGAAGAGGCTCCTAGAAGACCATTCAGATATATCTGACTAAAAATTAAAAAAACTCATATTATATAGATTTTAAAGATTAGTGTGCTAAGCCAAGATGAGCATGACAAAGCCCATAATATATGCATATCATTGTAAGAACAGCAAGTATATATATACTTTTGCAAAAGGAATGGGTTAGAGGGAATAAAAATCATGTTGGCAAAGAAGCTTGCAAAGTTCACTTAGTACGGACAAAGGGAAGACTACAGTAAAAAAGGATGATGCTTAATGAAGAAAACAATTTTGAAGAGAAATGGACAGAAATTAACTGAGAGTAGGTTATTATCCAAATCACCTGCCGATTATGAAGTTGTCTGTCAATGTATATCTGACCCTCAGTAATGTAACCCGTAAGATCAGGCGTAGGATGTGTGATATCTGTTTAGATAAAAATCAACCATAAATAATACAGTAATGAGAATGGCAAGACAGGCAGAAGATTTTTGTTAAATGCAAAAATTACCATCATTAGGCATAGTTAAAATCGGAATTTGAGTAATAGACCCCTTTCGCCCTTCAATACGCCCAGCACGCTCATATATTGTTGCTAAATCAGTATACATGTACCCTGGATATCCACGCCTTCCTGGCACCTCCTCTCTGGCAGCAGAAACCTGGAATCAGAGTTGATAGTAGTAAATCACATTAATCAATTGCACAGAAGTCTGATATAAACTGATGAAGAACAGAGGAAATTCAATGATCCAAATGGTTCAAGATATGTCAACTTAAATTTAAAAGTGTTATTTTACTGCACATATAATACAGTGAAGAAGTATATAATATTTCAAAACTTAATGAGATAAAATTCATTACCTCACGAAGAGCATCAGCATAAGAACTCATATCAGTAAGTATAACTAGAACATGCTTCCCACATTCATAGGCCAAATATTCTGCAGTTGTGAGAGCAATTCGAGGTGTGATGATTCTCTCGATGGTAGGGTCATTGGCCTGCAAAAAGCATGCAAAAATACATAAATATGTATAGCAATAATTATTTCTATAAAGCAAAGGTATACAAACCATAACAAAGGAAGAATCAGGGATTAATTTATTTAAAACTACCAAGTTCAAGAAAAAAAAATGTATAGCAACAACTATTTCTATAAAGCAAAGGTATACAAACCATACAAAAGGAAGAATCAGGGAATAATTTATTTAAAATTACCAAGTTCAAGAAAAGGGTCACTCTCTCCATTGACCCATTTTCCTCAAAATCACGCTTGAAAAATTGGGCTGTCTCCATGTTAACACCCATGGCAGCAAATACAATGGCAAAATTGTCCTCCTCCTCATCCTACAGACAAAATGATAGCACAGGTAGAACAATTAAATATTTCTCAAACCCACTTAAAATAAATACAAATAAGACAAAGAAAAGGCAACTAATGTCCTAATTCCAAATAAGAGAAGGCAAACTACATGAAATACGCATCTACATAATTATGTTCAATGCCACATAACCTTTTTGTTTCCACCTCAAAAAGTCATATGTTAAGAGTAACACTAACTTAGATGGCATTTCAATCTGGTGAGTTATTTGTCATTGAAATACAGAATAGATGGTTGGACCAGGATAGTTGATATTTTAGAGAGACGGCAAATGTGACTTACTTCTGATGGTTCATTAAAGAAACAACAACATTGAGGCCAAATGAAAAGAGATTCAAAAAGACCAAGGGGAAAAAAATACGTCTCAACTGCACAAAGCAGACTAATTGACCTCCTTGGGCATATTTTGAATTCATGAATCATCATTATCAGCACCAGCAGACAAAATATACCTCCATGAGGTTTCCAGATTTTTCAAGCCTCTTAACAAGACCTGCTTGACGACAAATCTGAGCAGCTATTTCATTATGAGGAAGACCAGCAGCAGAAAAAAGTGGAATCTTCTGACCACGAGCTATAGAATTCATGACATCGATGGTAGAGATCCCAGTCTGTATCATCTCTTCAGGATAGGTTCTCTCACTGGGGTTGATAGAGCTTCCTGAAAAAGAAAAGGGTTTGTAATTAGAACCAAAAAATAAAATAAAATTTCCAGCATCCACTGATAAATTACAGTATCAATAACATCTCTTACCAGAAATATCTAGGTAAGCCTCAGGCAGAATTGGAGGACCATTATCAATGGGTTTTCCAGAACCGTTAAATATGCGTCCAAGCATATCCAATGATACAGGTGTTTTCAAAACCTGCACAAACTCCAGTTATTAAAAGGCCAAAACAGTATCAAAATAACAAAGTAAAGAGAACAGCCCATACATCAATGTCTATGCATCAATGGGTCATAAATATACATAGCAGGAGAAAAGACAGAAGTCAATGTGTGTTATGCAAACTGTTTGAAAAAGAAAATAGCATGGTCAATATATAGAAGCCCTAAACGTTTACTTGTTTTAAAAGAATGAAGTTAGCTTCTGCATGAACAAACTCTGCTCTTTCTCCTTAAAAATCCTAATTTCATGAATTAAAAGACAGTAAATGGAGTTATGAAAGTTCAGTAGCCCTTATCCACAATAAATCAAAATTTCCTAGTTCAAAGGAAAATGTAATGCCCCTATATTCATTCTCAGAATAACATCATAAGAGACAACAAAAAAACTTGGCTCTAAATTGTATTTAATTCCATCAAATAAAATGAAGTTCATATGTATGCTAAAATTTAAATAATAAATACAAGAAATTTCTTCTAATCATGTTTCCAGGAAACTATCAATACATGCACTGATCAAACAACTAATAATGTGGAAGTCCAAATTTTCTTGCATTAAAAGGCACACTTTACCAAACAGTTGAATTTTATACCTCAACTGAATTCCAAAATTGAAAGGAAAAGAAAGATTTGTACCTCTCCTGTGAACTGCACAGTCGTGAATTTGTTGTCAATACCAGATGTTCCTTCAAAAACCTGCAGACGGGAAAAACAGATATTAGAGAATGTTGTGGCTCATCTCATCTCAAAGAGGAAACAAGAAGCAAAGTCAAAACCCATGATGTTAAATCAATGAAAATGATCAACTTAAATTGTTTAGAGTGAATCAAAAAGCTAGGTGTTCAGTAGAAGCCTTCGCTCAAAAAAGGAGGGGCCTTTCTATTAAGACCAATAAGTTTGTCAAAAATTTCTCCCAGTATAAGGATAGAATATTCACACATAGGAATAAGGATTAAGGAGGGAAAAACATCATTTTACTGAAAAGTTGTGGTCTTTTACATTGCATACGAAAGAGTGGACACTAAATTCTTTACTTGATTCTATCTGAAGCATAAAAAAGGTGGTCTTTGACTCCACATAAGCACACAATTGTGTACACACAACATAAAAGGAATGAACTTCATTCTACATGAAACACAAAAGAATAGAATTTGAAGCTCAAATACCAAATAAAATAATCTCCCCACCCTTTGACATTTTTTGCCTTTTTTCTGATAATAAGCTAAGCTAATGTAAGCTCATACAACAGTCAGATGCAATGAGAAGGTGAGCAGCCAGCCATTTTCCACAGTAGGCTACTGCTGGTTTAATAGCTATTGATATATTCACCCTCGCTCAAGGCTGCAGCAGCGGAAATACAACTGCAGCCTGGATACAAGTGCAAAATACAAACTTAAAAAGAACGATAGCAAAAGGAGGAAATCGATCAATAAGGGAAAAGAAAACGACTAAAAATGTGAGATGGAATCAGTAGAAGAAAAGCAACACTAAAATCGAAGCCATCTGCTGGTGGATCCCGTCTTTCCAGATTTTCTTTCTGCACCTTGCTCAGGCAACACTCAACTAAGGTTTTGATAGAAGCCCATGATTTAGGTGCAAATTACAGCCAAATCGGTAGAAATTTGCAAACAAGTCTTCAGAAAAGCAAAGATTAAAGTTGCTACCTCGTCAAAATCATGTTCAATTAACTACTGATTTTCTTACAAAAGGAAAGAAGTAAGCTTCTTTGATGCTTCTGGGGCTTTATCTAGAGGTAGGCAGAGCAAAAAAAAAGGAAAAAGAAGAAGATAAGAAAAGGGGCCAAACTAAGCAATAAAATGCGATGACCCAAATACATGATGCAACAGCAAATATAGACCTGCACAACAGCTTTCTCCCCATCAACTTCTAGGACCTGACCACGCCGAGTTGTTCCATCTCCTAAGCGAATATTGACAATCTCCTGGTATTTTGGACCCTGAAAAATTTAAACATTATGGTACCATGGATTTCATTCAACGAGAAAAGTGACAATCAAAGTAGAAGATTGCAAATAAGAAGATCAACCTTGACTTTCTCGAGAATAACCAGTGGCCCGGCAACTCCAGAGACAGTTCTATACTCTGCAAATGGAAGACCTTATGATAAATATCCTTTGAACTACTAGTAAAAATGAAAATGTCAGAATTGAAGTGGGAACTTGAAATAATTCAAAAACACTCAAATGAGAAGCTTAATTGAACAATTGAAGGGTAAAATGAATTAGTGGTACCAAAATTTTATTTTTTTATTAAATTGGCACTATAATTTTAAAATTATTTTCAGATTAAGATATTTTTTCGATTGCTTTATGCTAATATGGATGCTGAATTTGTTGCCATAGCCGCTGGGCTGGATTTGCTGATGTAGCCGCGCCGCCGAAAAAATTTTGGTTACCATTGAAACTAACATCAAAGTTTTGCTACCAATCAATTTGATACATGCAAAATTTTACTAAAAAATCATTTTACCTAACAATTGTATCTTATCTCTCTACTTTCTCTGACTATGTTCTCTCCCCGTTTGTTTTGCTTCCATTAAGCATTCCGGTGGTTTCATCGGCCTTTTGGTCGGTGAAAACCTTTCTCCTTATTTTCTTTTCCTTAAATCATGGTTGGTTGTTTTCGCTTTCCTCTACTTTGTGGAGCGTTTTTAGCAGCCCAGATGCGGACCATCTCTCCATGGCTCGTTTCAAATCCATGAATTATGAGTTTTGCTTGTGCTTCGTTTCTTATTTGTCCTCAGATGCTTTGATTTTTGATAGAAGATCCAGATCTATTGAGATAGGCCATGCAGATCTCGTAGTTGTCTTCAGCTTTCTTAAAGTTGGAAGACCTATGGATCAAAAATATCCTCTGCGTTTGGCTCAATGGCCGACACTGATGGAGGAATTCAACCACCATGGAGGCTACCTTAATATGTAGAATGTTAGGGTTTGCTCTGGGTTGGGTTCTCCTTGTCTGGGTGGGTTTCCATGTACGTTAATATGAATAATGGCACTATGAGTGGCCTCATGATATACTGATGGTTTTGATCTTAATATGTTTATGCTGTTGATCAAAAGAATAAATCAAAGAAGACGAAAGAACTCACCCATGCCAACCTCGAGAGTTCCCTCCTCCATTTCGAAACTGTTCTCTGCCGCTCCCATCTTTCAAGCCAAGTATAATCTGATTGATACAAAAACAGAGATTTAAAGGCTGATATCCCAAAAATGAAGGAATTCAAAGACAAATCAGTGCTTTAATAGATCCAAACAAAGGAATTCAGTTGAGCGGAGAAGAATTGAAGCCTTAAGAAACAAAGTTAAGCAGAAAACGATTAAAAAAAAAAAAAGTAATAAGCTATGGACATGAAACTATAAAATCAAGGATAGATCTGATCAGACAAGGCACGTACAAGTAATTTGAGACTGAGTTCAATCGTGGAGTCGTGAAATTGGGATACTTTAATCAAAAAAGGAACTTGCTCTATCCAGTTCACTTTCTATCCCATTTATTCACCGTTCGCAATCACGCTCCACTGGTGGGTCGCCATTGATTGCTTTCCCCTTCTCCTGTTACCATATACAGCATATCGACACTCGACAGCTAATTATTATCGTTATTATTATCATGAAAAATTGAATGAAGATTTTGAATATTATTATTATTATTATAAATTTACCATTTCTATTTTTACAAGAGTAAAGAGTATTTATTTTTTTTTAAAAATTAACTTATTTAATAATTTAAATTTGCCATCGGTAAATCGGTTTAATTTTATCTATAATCACTTTAGTATTGTTATAGTAAAATTATATATTTTTTATCCAATAAAAGTTATCTAAATATAATTTAATTTAGCAAAGTTATTTTTTTTATAATTTTTAAGCAGTCAATTACTGGAAAAGTTGCACAAACATTCTAATTGTTATAGGAGCCGTATTATATCATTGTACAGGTCAAATAGCTCACCATATATGCTTACAGTTTAGGATTTACACCATTATCATAAATTAAAAATGGTATCAAATGAAATATCAAAGCTCTATTTTAGCTGTACAATAACATTCTATTTGATCTGTATAGTAATATAATGAGTTTTAAATATCATTTGGAATGTTTGCACAATTTTTACAATTATTAACAGCTGAAAAATCATCAAAAATAATTTTATTGAAATTAAATTACAATTAAATAATTTTTATAAAAAAATTATATAATTTTACTGTAATAATATTAAAATTAAATAATAATGGATAGAATTAATTTTAGTTAAATCTGATAATATAAAAAGTACATATTTATTGGAGACATCTTACCGTTCCATCTTGTGGCTTGGGCTCAAGGAAAGTGCAGAGAAGCTTCCAGGCATAAACTATGGCATCACATGATTAACGAGTCACGACAACTGGAGGACAACGTGTTGGATATGTTATAAATATGATTTTGAAGATTTTAGTTGCCATTATTTTGATATTTTATGAAGGAAAAGACACATCAATTTATTAATATACTTCCAAATCTGGAATTTATTTTGATCTATGAATTATCTGTCATGTATTACAACATTGAATCAAATTTGATAAGCAACTGGATGCGAGACTCATGCATAAAAACATTGATGCACGTGCATCTCATTAACTTGCTTTTTTTTTTTTTTCCGAATATATGATTGGTCCCATTTGCACACATTTTATGTCTCAAATCATGACATTAAAGTAAAAGAAGCATATTTGATTATTTTCAGTACAGGTATACATATTCCGAGTCTTAACCTACGAAGATTAAATAAAAAAATTACAAAATACAAATAATAATTCATTTTGATATTGTATGAGCGGCTGAACTGAGGAAAAAAAATGGAATAATCATTGTATCTGTTTTACTGTTCCCTACGAGGAATGTAAAGAAGGGTGATTCTAACACCCATGATGGAGTATTTACCCAATATTTATATTGAGTATAAAGTATGTAAATCACATAAATATCCAGATATTTAATTACATTTACATATATGTGCTATTACCCCCTTAATCTGTGCGTGGGGAAATAATGCCCAGATTGCTTTGTAAAAATTTCTGCAAGTTGTCTTTTACTGGAAACATGGAGGACAACAATATCACCCCAAAGAACTCGCTCTCGAACAAAATGGAAATCGACTTCCAAATGCTTTGTGCGGGCATGGTTGACAAGATTGGCAACCAAGTGCATTACTGATATGTTATCACAATGTACTTTAACAGGTAGATACAAGGAAATACAAAGCTCAGCCATTACGGATCGTAACCAGCAACCTTCTACTACAACTGCTGCGAGTGCCCGATATTTAGATTTAGCACTAGTGTGAGAAACAGTGTGTTATTTCTTAGATAGCCATGAAATTATATTGTTGCCCAAAAAGACACAATAACTAGTGGTTGAGAGCCGAGTATCTGGACAACCGGCCCAATCAAAATCACTATAAGCCACCAAGTTTGTCAAAGTGCCCTTGTATAATTGTAAGCCATAAGATATGGTGCCTTTAATATAATAAAGGATCCACTTCATTGCTTGCCAATGGATCTTGCATTTGTTGACATACTGAATTAACAACATAAGTGATATCTGGTCTTGTAAAAGTCAGATATTGAAGGCCTCCCACAATACTTCTGTATAAAGTTGGATTACTAAATTTGGCATTAGAGAAGGAAGTAGATTGTCGGCTGCAGGTAGGTGTGTCAACTGAATTGGCATGCAACATATCGGCTTTGGCTAAAAGATCCATGGCATACTTCTGTTGACAAAGAAAAAGGCCATCAGATTTACTTATGACCTGTATGCCAAGAAAATAATAGAGAGCACCCATATCATTCATTGAAAATTCTCTTTCAATTGTTTAATAAGCCGAGCCAAGAGATTAGAATATGAAACAGTGATAATGAAGTCATCAATATAGAGTAATAAGACTGTCATACCATCTTTTGCCCTATAAACAAACTTGGAATAATCAGATTTGCATCTATGGAAGCCAATATTTTGCAAGTAAGAAGTGAACCTGTGAAACCATGCTTAAGGAGCTTGACGCAAGCCATATAGAGCTCTATTGAGTTTACAGACGTAGTCCGGATGTACTGAATCAATAAAGCATTTAGGTTGACTCATAAAAATTTCTTGATCAATTTTGCCATGGAGAAAGGCGTTCTTGACATCCAGTTGATGTATATGCCACCCATAAGAAAGAACCATAGACAAAATTATTCGAATTGTAGCGGTACCACTACCGGACAAAAAGTCTCATCAAAATCCACTCCGTGTTGTTAAGTGTAACCCTTTGTGACAAGCTGAGCCTTATGTCTTTCCACCGTTCCATCAGCCTTATGTTTTAATTTATATACACACTTGCATCCGATAATATTGCTAGGTTTTGGGGGAGGAGGAACTAATGTCCAGGTGTTATTGGAGAGCAGAGCATTATACTCACTAACCATAGCATCTCGCCATGGATGCTTCTTTGAATGAGCGAGGTTCCGAAGGCACCATTTGAGTGAGTAAGGAAACAATCTGTTTCAGTTTGGTAATACCGGATTTGCCTCTAGTAATCATCATATGAGTATTGGTGTTATGTGTGGGAAGTATTGGTGACGTGTTATGGTTAGGATTGTGAAGGGGCGAATTTTAGGGACTTGTGTTCAAAGGAGAGGAAGTTGAAAAATTCAAAGGAGGACACATAGATAATGATGACAAGGTGGAATTGTGGTGAGTTAAATCATGTTCCTTATCAAGTGAAAGTGGATTACAATTTGGTTGGATTGTGGATGAGTTCAGAAGACAATTGTTAGGATTAGGATAAACAAAATCTGGTTGGTTGTTTGAATTTTCAAAGTGACGTGATGGGCAAGGGTAGGAAAATGGTGATAAATCAGAGGCAGGTAGTGATTGTGATAAAGAATTGAAAAGCGAAAAATTAGGTAGAGTGAGTGATAATACTTGAGCGGGATTCAAAAATCTTCTTTCTGCGGTGGAATTTGTTGAACAAGATGAGCCAACTAGAATTTTTGAAAATGGAAATATATTTTCGGCAAAAGTAACATTTCGTGAAACAAAGATCTTGAAGTTGGAGAGTTCAAGACACCGATACCTTTTATGATTAGAAGCATAGCCAACAAAAACACATTCTCTTGCGCGATGAGCCAACTTATGTGGAACAAGATTGGTAATATGAGCATAACACAAACATCCAAATACCCGGAAGAGAGAGTAATCTGGTTTAACACCATATAACAACTCAAGAGGAGTAGCAAAATGCAAAGAGGTATGAGGAATTTTATCAAGCACATAAACTGCTGAATTTAAGGCTTCAACCCAAAATTTTGTGTCCATATGAGATTGAAATAACAAAGTTCTGACAACATTAAGTATTGTTCCATGCATTTGAGGACAAGAAAACCGAGCTTCAATACCAAATTGACTGAACAAATTTGTTATTCAAATATTCACCTCCACTGTCACACTGAAATTGCGTTATCTTGGCAAAAAATTCAGTTTCAATCTTTGTTTTAAAAGCAACAAATATGTCAAACACTTCACTCTTCAATCTCATAGGATATATCTAAGAATAACCAGTGAAATCATCAAGAAACAGAACATAATACTTGAAATCAGTGAATGAAGAAATAGGCGATTGCCAAACATCAGAGTGTATTAATTCAAAAGGTTCTTGAGATACACTTGAAGAAGTGGAAAAAAGGAAGCTTAGAATGTTTTCCTAATTGACAAACATGACAAAAGGAGTCAACTTTTTGTTAACTAAGTAAACTTGAGTTTTGCTTGAAAAATTGAGACATGACAGGAACAACCGAATGATCAAGTCGCTGATGCCACAAGGAAGAAGACACTTTAGAAACTAACATTGCAGTGGGACGAGAACACGAGTCATCTTGATTGAAAAATGGATAAGGGGAACCTTCACTATTGCAACGAACTAGATCCATCTGTGTTGGAAGAGCATTCACAGAAAAACCTAAGGAGTAAAAAATTAACAGCACAAGAATTACCCTTAGTGAAACGACGAACAAAAATTAAATTATGACTCAAGTGTGGAACAACAAGAACATCACGAAGAATAAATTTTGAGAAAGAGGTATATAAAGTTTTCTGACCAATATGAGTAATAGGAAGAGCAGCACCATCTCCAACTTTAACAGTATAAATAATTACCATGATATGGCTTATAAAAACCCAGATTACCTGGATCGGTGGTCATATGGTGTGAAGCACTTGTGTTAGTCTGCCATGTTGGTGTAGAGACATGTAAACCAACAAAGGAATTTGAGATCTAATGAAGAATAATTTCGTTATGGACAAAATTTAGCTGTGTAAGAGTAATCATCACATATTTGACATTAAAAAGATGGTGGTGCTCCCAAAATAGAGGAATTTATATGAGTCAAGGACTATGGCCATCGAGGTTGACTCTTATAGTGATACTGCTGATTGTTAAAATTTCCACAAAAAGATGGTCTGGTCTAATAGGAATAGCCTCCTCGAGATTGTAAAAAACGACCACGCTGAAAACCACCTTGTGAAGGTCGAGAAGAATAGCCTCCACGACTTCGTGTCATGACTAAAGCTTCTCAGTTGTAAAATTATGATTATCTGTTTGAAGACGAGATTCATGTGCCAAAAGAAATGAGCGGAGTTCCAAAAATGACGGCAGAGGTTTCCTAGCAGTCATGATAATAACATCATAATATTCAGATGGTAATCCAGATAAAATTTGTAAAATCAAATCATCATTGTCAACTGATCTGCCAATAGATTGTAGTGAATCAACTGCAGATTTAAGAAATTGAAGATATTCCGCCATAGAACGGGTTCCTTTGGTGGCTTGATTGAAGGCCATTTTCAATTGAAGATATTTGGCATTCACATGATCATGGAATAAATTTTCAATCTCCTGCCATGTTTGACGTGTTGTTAGATATTTTCCAGGTTACAAGACATGTTTGAAAATATCGGGAGAGATAATGGCATGAAGCCATGACACAATAACACAATCCACTTGAAGCCATAGAGTATAAGCTGGATTGATTTGTGTGACTAGAGGATTTTCATTGTGATTGATAATGGTTTCCAGTGGGCATTCAGACTTTGCATCAATATGATCATATATTTGATAACAATATAGAATATTTAAGAAGAGTGTTTGCCACAACAGAAAGTTGGTAAAATCAAGGACAACGGAAACATGGTTTTTGATATTACTGACGTTGAAGACTAATTGAGGTTGAGGAGAAAGTTGGGGAGAAAAGGAAGCAGGAGTTGTGGAAGAAGATAAGACAAGAAGATGGAGATGAAAAGGAGATCGACATGTTCAGGAAAGAGGAATCTTAGATTTTAGAATGCTCTGATACCATAAAGAAGGGTGATTCTCAGCACCCATGAAGGAATATTTACCCCATATTTATATTGAGTATAAAGTATGTAAATTACATAAATATCCAGATATTTTATTACATTTACATATATGAGCTATTAGAATGATGCTCCATCCCTGTTGCTATTTTTTCCAACTAAATTTTATAAGTACAACATATATATATATATATATCAACTAAACTTCCAGTTAGAAAATAAAAAGGGACCATAAAATGATGGAAAAATGAAAGAAAAGAAAAAAATTATACAGCCTATGTTGGAAAATTTTTATATGATGTGTTCAAGGGAAGAACCGCCATGTCTCTGCAATTGTATCATCAGTCACCATCACCACTCCCCTCACCAGCAATGACCCCTATAATTGATAATACATGTCCTACCCTGAGGAAAAGAGATTAAAGAAAAATAGAGTTCAATCATCCTTTGATGAATTATATAGTGGAAAGTCAACTTTACACAAATTCCATCGTAGAGCGTTTCTATGAGTTCATATACAAAATCCAGAAGCAGATTTTTCTTGCCTAAACTAGGTCTTCATGATCAAATCCAACCATAATACGCGAAGTATGCAAAGTAACTTTGCACACATGGCAGAGTGTGATTGATTTACTCCACATAAATTACATTGTTAACCAGTTCAATTAGCACATATTTTCTTCAATTATCGCTTTTCAGTTTTCATCTAATCAAAACACCCTTATATTCACAATAAACAATTTAACACTGTCCAACACATTGACTTTCATCCACAATCTGCAACTCCATATTATTCTGCTCACAAAATTTCTATTTCTTTATACTAAACAAGATTAGGGATGAATTGGAAGATTAAATGATTAAAAATAACAAACAATCTGGACAAGTATAAACAAAAAATGTATTCCAATACCATCAACTACTACATTAGGCAGTAGGAAGTACCTTTAATAATACTGGTTCAAACTTTATACTCCCCAAGATGCATCCACTTTGTAGCTGACCACTTGTTCCCTCTAATCACAGGACAACTACCTAAGGTATCAGACGAATTTAAGAATAAGTGAAGGATTAAAAACCAACTAATAGGAATGAGAGATGGACTTTGGTCCTACACATTAATCTTTTACTTGAAAAACAACTTCTAATCCCAACAGAACAGCATAAACTAGGCCCAAATACTTTGCATCTAAAAAGAAAGAAAAAAACTGCAGAATTGTTTATTGATATCAGTTAAAGCTGCCAACCATTTGTTAACTGAATGATTACTGACCATGTAAACTTGAAGGATCTAGTGTAGCATCAGGCCTTGTACTCCAAAACAGCAACGCATTTCCCATTTTTGGTTTCACAGAGAGACCCTGTTTGGCACATTCAGACAATTCATTCCACCATGGCACCGAGCTGATGTTTGCCCTAGCAGCAGGAAAGACTGTCTCACCCCCTTCTTCAACATCTGACCTGGAACAAGAGAGAAAAAAAAAACAGAGGACACATGTAAGAATTAAATGCATGAAAACACAAACTTAAATGTCATGTGGTCAAAGAGGGCATTCTTACAGATAAATAAGAACAGTTGCTGTCCGTTGGCCCCCATTCTTAGTGTTGAACTCATCAAGAAAATAGTCATAGTGAGCCTCATATTTCTGTCCAACTTCATAGTGGAGAACTTGAATTCCTTCCCCATGCTCTGAGTGTCAAAGTTCAAAGAAAATCTGACTTGAGAACTAGAGCAACTAGCTAAAGTTCAGAACATTGTAGGAACCCAAAAAAAATAAAAATAAAAAAAGATAGTACAGCATATGATGCATCATGTACATGCATCATCTGCATTCCATTAGCGAACAACTTAAGTATCCTCATCAACAGTCCTCCAAGTGAAAAATATAGTTTTAATGGAAAACTAGATCTCACCAATGACATGATAATTTAGTTAAAATGAAACCAGGAGTCAGTATAATCAAAAAATTCCTGGAGTATTTACGATCTTCACAAAAAACTATAACAAAAGAGGCATGCCATGCATACCTACAAATATAGTGAAAATTTAAGGTTGTGGGTACCTGTGAAGGAAATTCAAGAAGGCAGTTCACCTATTACCAGTCATTAGCAAAGCTTTTGTAGAAAATTTGAGACGTTTGGAATTAATATTCTTTGATAAACAGAGATCAAATCACTTCTTCAACAAAATATTTTAAAATAGAACAGACAAGCTGTGTAACTATTGAATCAATCATTGTAAAATGTCAATTTCTAGTCAGCTTCCTAATTGACTATGAAAGATTTCTTAGCCACTGTCCTCATTTTGCAGGGCAATTTACAGTAGTTTTTGCAAAATTTTTGAATGTCATACCTACAGGAATGAAGGAGAAGTCTGCTATCCTCTTTTCAATATACCTAATAATTTTATCTCTTCCTCTCCTCAGGAACATTCCAGAACTTGTACGCACCCTGCAAGAAATTAACATGAGATGCAAAATTAAGAATACAATGCAGCTGCCCTTAATTCAACTATTTGATGAAAAGAGAAGACATGGGATCTAAGAACTCATACCTGCTATCTTTACTTTTCCCTGTCTTGCTATCTACCACAGTTGATTTCACCATATGTGGTTTGGCCAAAGCTATGAGGTACTCACATTCTTCTTTTGACTGTCAATAAATTAGTCCAAGATCAAACTCAAACTTCTGAATGACAACCAAAATTATGCTTGCTTCAATTTAAAATGTGCTAATCACTTACTTTGGTACAGAACATAATTTCATCATTCAACTTAGGTGTTCACTGGTAAAGCAAAGTAGATACTACAAGACAAAACAACTTAAATGCAAGTAAAAAGAACATAAGAATAATTTATATGTGACATTCGATATTTGCAACTGTTATATCATTCGGGAAAAAATGGGACAGGGATATGAGGTTTGACACAAGGAATCGACTTCTCATGAAAGAAATTTGCACTATATTTTTTTCACTCCTAATTTCATTAGCCAATATAATAGCAGCAACTTATAGCGTCTTGTAAGTCCAAAGTGAAGAAAAATATCAAGTGAGCTATCATCATGTGGATCATTCTTACTAATTCAATTACATCAAGGCTTTTTTAAGAAATTAATAAGATATTACTCCTAATGACATTAGACAGAGATCAAAATTTTCAGTATAATACAATTTATCAGTCCATCAACATAATATTGCATCAAAGGAGATGTTCTATGCAACACAACAGTTTTCATTAGCAGAGAAATTTCTACTAAGCTGAAACTCACAGAAAATAATATTATATATAGCAATCATAATCACAAAGACTCGAGTATGCCTCTCAATTTTTTACTAGGAAAAAAAAAAGATTGACAATGTTTCAATTATGAAATTAAAAATTTTAGAAACAAACCAAAAAATTGTGATATAGAAATGCTCGGGGCTCCCAAGAAATAATTTCTGTCCACTGCTCTCCCCTCTTTCCCAATCCATCACTCTCTCTGCATAAAGACCCACCAAAAATTTCATAAAGGACATACTTTTTTTTTCCAAAACAGGAAAAAAAAATCGAGCATCAAGAACTGATCAAATAACGATCAATTCAACAATTGATAAGAGAAAAAGATAAATACCTTTCAACAGCCATACGCCGATAGGAAGTAGTGAGATCATTATGTGGGGAATCATCGGTGCTCATAGGAAGGGAGAAGACACCCAGAGTCAAAAGCATCAAAAGAACCACCGTTAGCACAAAGAAAATCGTTAATACCAGCTTCAATGTAGACCATTTCCTTGCTTGAAACCTAGAGGGTCTAACTTTAACCATTTCCTAATCAGTTTCTAAACCCTAAATAATCGACCACAAATATAAAGAAAAATTATACAGTCTAATTGAATGAATCGAATTTGTTTCAATTTGTAAGCTGTGAATATAACGTATTGACCGGGATCGGAGGCTGGGGGTTGGAGGTGCTGACGACGGTTTTAGGACGCCCGCCGAATTTGTGACAGTCTGGCAGGTTATTTCTTCAAACAAATGATAATGTCTTGACTAAATTAACCCTCAGTTTATAAATTAATTGAGTTTCTTGTGGCTATGTTAATGTTAGTGAGTAAATCATGGCTTTTTAGTCATTTCGAAAGCTCGCAGTTTCTGTTGAAGTCTGTCCTGCGGGCGGCACAAGGTTTGACAGGTGGACTTTTGGTTTATTTTTGCTGAGATAGAATATGAATGGAACGCCAGTGGTAATTTGTTTCTTTCCAAGTCAAAATTAATAATGTATTCGCATTATGGCACACACCAATAAGTTTTAATTCGATTCCTTTTTTCTGTCCAAAAAAAATAATAATAATAATTCGATAATATAGTCTGATAATTTTTTAAGGGATGGTGTAGCTGAATTAATAATGCAGAATCCCACTGAATATACTTTATAGATTGTTTTTCAATTTTCCATTAATATACAATATTGTCTTTTAATATTAATTTACAGTATAAATATTTCAGAAGTGTAATTTGTATAATAAAATATTATTTTGCTTATTTTCATAAATTTAATACATTATCAGTATGTGTGGTTCACAGATTGTTTAAGCCATATGATTAAAATTAGTTAAATTAAATTTTATTTGGTATTAATATTTTAATTCTTGTATTAACTAATTCAAGTTTGTAATTTTATATTTGGTACGATAGATTAAATAATTGAATAAATTAGTGAAATAAGTAAATTACTTAAATATAATTTGTCCTATATTTAAAAAATATTGAGTTTTTATTTTATTATTTATTATTCTCGATACATATTCTCAATATTTGTTATCTTGGCTTTGAATTTGAGTTTGAATCACCATTTTTATTTTAAGTTTATATATATATTGAATATTGTTAATCTAGAGATAAAAAAATAAAAAATAATTTAATTATCAGTAAAAAATTATTATGTTTATGACTAGAAATCATTTAAAATATTACGGTGGTTGGAAAACTATAAATGGTAATACCCAAAGTCTATTTTCTTTTCTTAATATTAAGCTGTCATATTATATTTATTGAATTTGTATATTTATTTGTGTGATTATATTTATTATAAAAAATTAAGAAATTTTTGTAAAAAAAAAAAGAAAAAATAATAAGAGAAACTAAAAAAAAAAAAGATCTCTATAATAACCCAATCACATAAGGAGTAGTTTAGGATTTATAGGATTTATAATTTTATATTTTAGGAATTAGTAATTCCATTAGATAATGATTATTAAAGACATAAGAGAGGTAAGCTTTAATTAATCTTCATTATATGAGTTTAGTAAGCTTATAGATTACTAAACCAAACATAATTTTTTCAACTAAATATAGAATTAGTGATTAATTATATGACTTAACTAAATTATCCCATGTACCAACTAAGTGCCATATAATTGTTAATATGAAATACACGTTAATTCTTATTGTTTTTTTATTTATGTTTAAATGGATTTTTGTTTGCTTCATAAAATTGTGCTCAAATGAATTTTTTTAAAAAAAATAATTGTGCTAAATGGTATTGTTTGTTCATTTTTATTTTTAAATTTCATTTAAGAAAAAAAATCGACAAGAATCAAAATATACTTCATGCAGGCAGTAATGTGATTCTTCATGAAGAGTAACATACGAAACATGTACAAATAATTAAAGATGATAGACTTAAGTCATATCCCGTCTTAAAAAATGTTTGTTTTGATCATTTAATCTCCTATAATAATTTTTGATATATTTAACTATATGAATTTTTTTTGTCCATCTTATTTCTTATCAAATTTGTAAAATGTACATAATGCTCCTAACACTGACATAGTAGAAAAATGTGACTTCATCAATGGCGTTATATTAGTTGTCATATTAGTTATCATGTCAGCAAAAAAGATTACATATTCAGTTTTACGAATTAAACATGCAGCAAAGTAAAATAAAAATAAAATTTAGGTAACTAAATAGATTAAAAATCGCTACATGTAACTAAACGAGGAACACAAACATCTTTAAAAGTCTAGATATGACTTAAACCAAGATGATAGTTGTATTCCATGCATATAGTAATGTGACCTTAATCATAAAAGATAATAGGTGAAATATATATAAATAAATAAAAATGGCATGCTTATTATATGAATTAAAATCGAGAATATTTATGTTATAAATTGAAATTAAAAGATAGATATTAAGTATTGGAGTTAAATCGAGATATAAGTAGTAAACTTTACTAAATATTGATTTAAAATATATGATCTTATAATTGAAAAAAAAAATTATATTGAAAAATCCTTACACATGGATATGTTCCACTCGTTACACTCGAATCTTTTTCATAGTTATGAAAGTGTCCGCCAGCCTAAACTTTTCCTTTTAGCTGGTACTTCAGACTACTTGGTTGGCCTACCGCCCCGGCTGGACACCTGACACCCAGCTGCAACAGCGATAGCCTCCGCTGTGGAAGGGTCCCAAAACACCTTGAAAACGCTTACACGCACAAGCAAGGACCTGGACGAATTCATCTAGGAAAATTAACCCAAAACCAAACAGACAAATCCCAATCATTGCGCATCAGTATTTCTGATCTGAATCGCAGCATCAGTATTTAGTTTCACAACACCCGCAGCTGGAGAGGCCAAATATAATTGACCGAAGCAGCCACTCGATGAAGTTGTACTGAAGATAAACCTGCATGACCCAAAACTTTTTCTTCCGATGAACGAATATCGGAATGAAATCTCATGTTCAAAACGATATTATTTCTCGTTCACTACATATTGATTTAATCCATACAAACTTACAATCTTCAGACAAGCTAGTCATTCTAAAAAAATTCCAAATCAAGGCTAACAGGCTAATCACTAAGAAATTCAAAATCTGAGGATGTAAATTTTACCAATTGCATCATTTCGTTCAGCGGCCATCTCCTCCGCCGCGATCCCTCTCAATCTGCTGCCTCTGCTTCTCGATGAGTTTTTCAATAGCGGAATCCACTGCATCTCGGCCACCGATAAGTAATCGGGTTACGATTTCCGGATCTTTCTCAAACCGTGCTTCCTCAAACTCCTTCCTCGCGTTCTCCCTCAATACATCTCTCCACATAACCCCACGCGAATCTGGCCACATGAAGAATCGAGTCGCCCGCAGTATATCTCGGTACAGATGCAACGCCTCCAGACGAGTGCTGGCTAGTCGCCGTCGATTCAGCAACTCTTCATCCTCATCATCCAGCGATTTCTCTTTCTTTACCACGTGTCGGTCTAATAATTCTTCTAGGGTGTCCGGCCCATTGTGAAGCAGCCGCTGATTCCAAGCTGATTCCTTGCCGATAATAACATTCAAAGAAATCGATAAATTTCGCCATTTCTGCAGCTTCGTGTTCATCGTGCTTCTCCTCCCCAACTTGTCTTTCTTCGCCGCTCTTGCGGTTGTGCAAATTTTGCGTTACATCTGATGAATATGTTTTACCAATTTTGCCCCTGGTGACTATTTCCTCTAAACGGCACCGTTTAAGTTTCCTTGGAATCCTTTTCATCAGTTTGCGCCCTTTCTTGTTTCTTCTTTTCGCGTCTCGGCGCATCAACCCTCAGGAGCAACTCCAGGAAGCCATAGCCGCCTTCTATGGCGTTAATCAAATGGAAGTCACGCTTACCTCACTGCTTCTCTCCTCTCTATCAATTAATATCTAAACCTTTATCATCATCTTCTTCCTTTTCTACCTCTGAAACCTCAGCATGTCATGTCCTCGCAGATGACTTGAACGACGACATAAAAACCAAAAGCAACTCAAGCTCCACTCTATCTCCCGAAGAAAGCTTATTAGCCGACAAATTTCACTCATTAATCAAAGACCGCTACCGCAAGAACCCAATTTTGACCCCTTCAAATCCTGACATCACCACCCCATCTCGTTCCATTGATTTCCCCCAAATATCCTCTTCCGTATCATCCTCCATCGTCCGTCGCGTAATCGAGAAATGTGGCGCCGTACGCCATGGCATACCCATTGTCCAAACCCTCGATTTCTTCTACTGGGCAACGGGTTTAGACGGGTTCGTCCATTCCCCTGAGCCCTACAATGAGATGGTGGATCTCGCTGGTAAGGTAAGGCAATTCGATTTAGCTTGGCATATAATAGATGTAATGAAAGCTAGAGATGTCAAAATCACTATCGAGACCTTCACCAATCTTATTCGCCGGTATATCCGCGCTGGATTGGCTGCTGAAGCAGTTCATGCGTTTAACCGTATGGACGATTATAATTGCAAGCCTGATACAATTGCATTTTCAGTTTTGATTAGTTACTTGTGTAGAAAGGGAAGAGCTCGGGAAGCTGAGTCCTTTTTTCATAGTTTAAAAGATAAGTTTAAGCCTGATGTGATTCTGTACACCAACTTGGTCCGTGGCTGGTGCCGGTCCGGAGATATATCAGAGGCCGAGAGAGTTTTTGGAGAGATGAAAATGGCTGGTATTAAACCCAATGTCTATACATACAATATAGTCATTGATGCTTTGTGTAGATGCGGGCAAATTACAAGAGCTCATGATGTTTTTGCAGAGATGATTGATGTTGGGTGTGAACCAAATTCTGTAACTTTTAGCAATCTTATGAGGATACATGTTAAAGCAGGTAGAACTGAAAAGGTTTTGCAAATCTATAACCAAATGAAGAGGCTTGGCTGCTCTCCTGATACCATTACCTATAATTTTCTCATACAGACACATTGCAAGGATGAGAATCTTGATGATGCTATTAAAGTGCTTAATTCCATGGTTAAGGAAGGGTGCAGCCCCAATGCTTCTTCTTTCAATACCTTATTTGGGTGCATTGCAAAGTTACGAGACGTTAATGGTGCACACAGGATGTATGCAAAGATGAAGGAGTTCAGGTGTGAGCCCAATACTGTGACTTACAATATCCTGATGCGAATGTTTGCTGAGTCAAAATCTACTGATATGGTTCTCAAGTTGAAGAAGGAAATGGACGAGAATGATATCCAACCTAATGTGAATACATACCAGGTTTTGATTTCTATGTATTGTGAAATGGGGCATTGGAATTATGCCTATAAATTCCTTCGAGAGATGATTGAGGAGAAATGCTTGAAACCAAGTATTTCAGTTTACGAGATGGTTCTGCAGCTGCTGCGCAAGGCAGGCCAGTCAAAAAAGCATGAAGAATTAATAGACAAGATGGTCCATATGGGATTTGTTTCTCGTCCTTTATAGAATCAACGCCTTTTACACACCCTTGAATGATCTTTGAATTTGGTGATTTTCATCTTTTCATAGCTTTTTTTTTTTTTTAATCTCATCAATATATTCATTTGTTTGATTATCATGTTTCACATACTTATCTGTAATTTTCAGACATTATGATGTAATTGTTGAGAACAAAGTTTTGATAATTCTCGTATGACATCTAAAGCATAGAACTTGTTAGAGAGAGTTACACAACTTCGAGTGATTTCTTCCCATCATTTGGGAGGGTATACAATCACGGGCTTCAGGCATCCTAATTTGTGAAATTGCTCCTCAATTTTTCATTACATTGAGAAACTTCATCCTTGAAAAAATGAAACACATCACTACACAAGCCATCGTCCATGTTCCTTCACTAATCACAAAAACGAGTCCTTTTGCTTGTCCCTTCAATTCCGATTACTCTCCATCCTTATTGTTTGTTTCAATTCAACTGTACAATGCACTGGATTAATATAAAGCTGCTAGCTTGCACTCGGTGAAATTAAAACTGATAAATCCTTTAACTAATGTTGCTTCTTTTATGCAGGTTATAAATATGGTTTATATATATATATATATATACAACACTAGAAAACTAGGTTCTGTTCATAATCAACAATTTTAAAGCAACAAGGGCAATGTACAGTACAATATAAGTAATGGTTTGAATGCTATGAAAATGAAGAGGTGGTAGATTATAATGGTGCACTGCTTTACAAAATATAGATTTCTAATTGTTATTTTTAATGGGAGAGAGATCTCTAATTTTAAGGTTAAAACTTGTAACTATGTTAATGATACATGAGGAAGTTTTCAACTTCTTAATGCTTGACTTTTCATTTAATCTTCTGCTTTCTCGCATGCACCAAAGAGATTCTATGATGATAATAATAAATTTTTTTTTTATCTCGAACTCGAATATGTTGAAAGTACTAAAAACAAAAAACACCATATTTCACATTTTTACTCTATGATGTGTGACACCTCACTTTGTCGTATTACCCATTAAAATAATCCATATTCCATCAATAATTTTATAAATTCTTTAATTCAGCATGACTTTTTTTTTTAATTAAGTAAATAAATATGTACACTTATTATGTTAAGACGTTAGATGCACAATTTTTTTGTGGGTATATGGAGTTGTATTTTATTTGTAAAATCCGCATGCCGTAAACTTTCCAAATAGTGCGTAGTATATGTTTGACTTTTCACCAAAATTCAAATCTTATTATACCTAATCATAAAATATTTAATTTATTTATGCTTCAATGATGTGGACCATTTCACCGTCCGATTTTGCGGACTTAATTAGTAAATATAATAACTTAACTCTGCACGCCATAAACATTATAATTAATAATAATTTGTAAGAGAATTAAACATTAGTTGGACTTTAATTAATAGACCCAACTCCTAAAATTAATGGGAAATTAAAATTATGAGGCTTATAATTAATTTTTTGTAGACCGAGTTAATAATATATTCTCATGCAAAAAAAAAAATTTATTTCTACTTTTTTTTGTATAAAAATTAATTTCTACTTATAAATGTCAAGCGGATTATGAAAATTATATTATTTATCTTGCCATTAATTTTTTTAAAAATAATATGTATATACAACTTGATCATTAAACATTTTTTTATAATAAAGTTTGTAATAAACTTGTGAACTAATTACAGTGCAGTTATTTTTAAGATTGTTTTTTAGCTCCATTTCATCTTTACAAACACTTTTCTATTATCTTTCTTCTTCATTTTTGCACTATTAATTTATTGTGAAAGATAATTAAAAATGATGAAAAAATTATATTGCCATATGAAATTCGAGAAAATAATCATAAGTCGAAAATTACGTTTAATTTTCCCAGAAGTTAATTAATATAAGAATAAATTGACAATGGTGAAAAAAATTAAAGTAAAAATTGATACTTCATCTTTTCATTATGATCATTAGAGATAAGATTAATTACGTGTTTGGCAGTAGGGGCAAATGAGCCAATGGGAAGTTTCCTTTTTGGATTATTGTTCAAAGTTGGGTGAATATTCAACGTCTATTGGATAGAGTGCATGTATCAAGTGCTTAATCCGTTATCATTACGATATCAAACCATCCACCTACTAATGATTATGAGCAGAAATTGTTAGGTGCATCGCGTCTATCATTTCATCTTTGCATTTATTTTATTTTTATTAGTTGATGTAAAAATAAAATAATTAAATATATATTATTATATAATTAAATTAAATGAATAGATTCATTCATTTTAAAAAAATTTTAATTATAAAATTATCTATAGATTTAAAATTTTTTTATTTTAAAATTAATTAATTACTATATATATATATAATTAATTTTATTTATTAATTAATTATTATATAAATTAGTAAGATAAAAAATCCATAATAAAATCATTGAATTCATGAACCAATAAATGCTAGAAAAAAGTGTCAGAAGCATATTTATTTAAAGGTGAGTAATAAATTTTTTTTTTTTTAATAATATATGTAATAATATATAAATTTATGTACTTTTTAAAATTTATTCTTCTGAAAAAGGATCAACTTATGTTTTTAACTTTTTATTTGGAATTCTATCCCTTTGTTCTCCAGATTAGGAACCTGGCTGTGCCACTGTTAGAAAGTATGCTAATCTCATTGCTATTTTACCAATTCTTTCTAGTTACTCTTATTAAACCAGTCTAAGTGTGCCGACCCCTTTTTTTTTTATTTTAATATTTGATTTCTCATCAGAATAAAATACATTCAAAATATTAGTATGCCAAAGAGAAAATGCTGTCTAATATGATAATCTCTCACCAAAAATCTTATTGTTTATTGGCATGTTGATAAGTATTTACCGTATACGTGAAATACTTTTCTACATTAAGTTTTATAATACAATTATAAATTAATAATCAACCTA
>CATIWF010120746.1:0-23804 GCA_949630135.1 Balakata baccata
TGATACTTCATTTTCTATTTTGATCCTTGGCCTTACAACCTCTACCTGTTTAATTTGTTTATGAAGTTTTCTAGCTGTTGTATGCTTGAAAGGAACCGTGTGCACACTTCTTTCATTGCTTTTATATGGAAATTCTTGACGAGTTGGACCCGAAGAGGCATCTGAGGCCATGGAATCATCACTCTCACTACCATCACCATCATCATTACGATAGTTGGCTGTTTCATAATCTTCTGGCTTACGGAAGATGTGATCATCATCATCATGGCGGTAGTGGCAGTAATGGTGGTTTTCTTGGAATGGGGAACCAATATAAGTAGTCCACCCAGACTCAATGCCGCTAGTCCGACTGCATTCCTCTCTACAACCTAAGCTTGGAGAAGACTCCATTAATATAGCTAGGGAAGCATAATACAAAAGAGAAGCATAAGCAGAATAAACAAAGAGAATAAAGTTATAAGAAACTAGAGAGTTGTTTCAGTGTGCAATCTTAAATTTGGAAGTTCACTTATATCTTTTTCTCTCAGAACATTAACCACAAGCATCTTTCCACACATGGGGTAAGAGACCCCCCTAAAGCTGCAAACAAAACCTTCATTATTGGAGTGAGGGAGCAAATTTGACCAGTCACTCCTGACACCATTATTTCTCTAGTTGAATCGCTGGATGACAAACTGCGGTGATAAAGAAGGGATAGTTGTCTGATAAAATGGGACAAAAGTCCAATTTCTTAAATATGATGAACTGGGGTAGCTTGTTTACTTGGTCGCTAGCTAAGACCTGTCAGTTTCACCTGAGAAATACCACCTTTACTTCTCTGAGCATTTCATATATCAAGAGCAGCTTTGATGGTGGAGTACAGGTGAGGCCTAATCCAGAAGCAGAATGTGAGACCCATTTTGTTAATAAGGTTAGAGCAGTGGCCTTCACTTTGCATTTATTCACACCTTTATTCTCTGTCTTGTCAACAAAGAAGGGCGGACTTTTTTCCTGGGAAAAATTTGCCAACGACCCAACTGGAGTTTGGCTTTTTTGTATAAGGTGGGAGGGAATGAGATTGGGCAAAGGTGATTTTGAAGGTCACTTTAGATGAAAAGAAGAGAATACCGAGGATGTTGTATACTTTGTTAGACGGGGTATTATACATACAGAGAAAACTTAAAAAGTAAAAGTGATTTTGTTGTTCTCAAACTCCTCTTATTTATAGTGTCTAAATAAGGACACAACTCTTAGTTTTTTGGTAATTTGAAAATATTTCCTAGCTATGCCGCTGCAACCATTATTAATAATGGATGTTTGCTAAGGAAAGAGGCCAAAAGTTTATTTTCTTTAGATTTTGCTAGATATCTCCTTATATTCGGGTGAATTTCACCCACGTCCACCAATTATATAAGTTAATTATATAACCTGTAACAATTCTATATCTGAAAAATTATTTGTAACATAAATGTACCTTAATTATCTAATTCATAACAACTTGGTACCTAAAAGATTATTTGTAACACGAATGTATCTCAATTTTTATTTTATAACACAAAAGTACCTCAACTTTAACTTTTAACTAAATAGTACTTCCGTATTTGAATGTTAGTGTCCTAACATAAGTATGATATAAAATATCTACATCAAATAAATTTTAATAAAAATAAAATTAGATGTAATATTTACATTAGATAAATTTCAATTTTACTGACTGTATATTATAATTAATTTTGTTTTTATTAAAATTTATTTTGATATTTTATGTTATACTTCTATTAAAGAGACTAAGGGGTATTTGAGAGTACTGTTAAGTGTTCCAAAAGCATGTTTTGAATTTTTTTGATCTAATTGACTAATTTTTTTTAATTTTTATGAATTATTTTTTTTCAAATATACTTCTGGAAAAAATATTTATTTATCTGTATTTACCAAAAATTGTTTTCAAAACTCAAAAAAGTTAAAAATACAAATTTTTTTTTTCCAAAAAACATTTTTTCCAAACATAATGTTAAATGAATCTTAATAGTTGAAGACATATGTACTATTTAGTTATAAAATAAAAGTTGAGGTATTTTTGTGTTACAAATAATTTTTAAAGTACTGAATTGTTACAATTTATATAATTGGGGTACCTTTATATTACAAATAATCTTTCAGGTACCGAATTGTTACGAGTTAGATAATTGAGGTATCTTTGTGTTATAAATAATCTTTTAGATACCGAATTATTACGAGTTAAATAATTGGATGACCGTGGATGAAATTTACCCCTTATATTGCTGTTGCCTTTTGTCTTATTTGGGGTACAATATGTCACGCACTATAGATGTTCTACTGCAATTCTCTAGCTTTCTCCATCTAATTCTACACACTTGTAGATTATTCTAGAAAATTGTACATATGTGTAGATACTTTCTTGTAAAATATAAAATTATGTAGAGAATTCTATATACGCGATATGAACCATAAGATCAAATTAATTTTAGCCATCGACCGAGGAAGTGGAGGCATATAAATATCTTTTAAGGGTCCTCATTTGTAAACATACAAGTGATAATTTAAGTGTACAAAGCCTTGTAAAACTCTCTTAAGTTAATGAAGCATTCTTCAAATTTCCACAACTTTGCATTTCCAAGTTCTTAGCATTTTTACTCACTTTGTTAGTATTATCTAGCATACAAGGGAAATGCCAATTAGCATTTGATTGTGGAAAGTTTGCTAGTGCGACGACATTAGTAGTGAAAAGACCAAGCCCATGACAAATATCATGGAAATATTGGAAAATGTTAGTAGTTCCTAAGCATTAGGAAATCAACAAGAAGCACTAATTAGTATATGTTTATTAATTGCATGGTATGTGACTGTTTTGGTGTTACTGATTTGTTTTTGTTTTGAGTGGTCTCATTATTCTCTCGACTCATTTTCTTCCTGGATATGTAATTGAATGCATTATTATATAATGCAAAGCAGAAAGTTGAATACGAAGGGTTAAGCATTGCATTGTCCATAGTTGAGAAGGCCACCGTGTGCCAGTGGCCTCTTTCCTGTTTTTATTACTTCACCAACTCATCATGTTACTGAAATGAGCAAGTCAATATGGTCTATGAGACTGGCAGGCAGGCCCCTCGCATTTTCTTGCCACTTGTGCCTTCCTAACTGAAGGGACAGCTCTTCTCTTCTTATCCTTCTTCTTTTGATGCAGTTGCTGCTGGACACTGCACAGCTTTCCTTGTGATTTCTCAACTTCAGCACAATACCGAAAGGGGAGGGAGCCCCCCCTTGTCTTGTACTACATTTACTTCAATGGTGCCAGCCCTTCTGGAGGATTGCGATTTGACTCTTCCCTGGTTTCTTGCCTCCATATCGGATCAGATTTACTTCCAAGTTTTCTTTTATCCCTTGCAGAACATGCAGTATTTTAAAATACCTGAGGTCATATTTAATTGGAAAAAGTGCTAATTACCTAAACCACAAATATATAATTTACTTCTATTTGTGTTTTTTTTTTTTTTTTGAAGAAAACTCCCCATTTGTGTTTAGGAATTGGCAACCAATTCACCAAAATATTGATTGATGATTGTGATTTTTAATTAATCAAATATGAGTGTCTGGCACTCTTGATCTAATCAATTGATGAATTTTGGAGCCCCAAGTATAATTTTTGTCGGAGAAATTAGGTGTTAGAGAATTATAATCACATGATATTGTTTTTATGTTCTAATAAAACGCCAATTAATTCAATGTAATGAATTTATTTGAGAGATTTGACAATTCTTTTATCTATTCCAAGAATCGCCTGATTAGCTGAAATGCTAATCCTTTCGTTGAGAGTGGTTAGATTTGTTCTTTTTCTTAGTATGGGAAAGATTAGGCATTCAAATTTTTATTTATTTATTTATTTTTATACTAAAGTAATTTTTAAAATTAAAAAAAGTAAATACAAATTTTTTTTTAAAACATTTTTTTCAAAAGCAATACCAAATAGACTCATGGAAAATATTAGACATTCATTAATAATTTAAGATGATATATTATTTAATAATCATTCCATTTGTAAGTAAAAAAAAAAACCCCCCGTATTAATTAGATTATAAACTAGATAGACTCATTTAAATTTTTAGTGTTTTATATTGAAAATTCAAATTTTATACAATAGACTAAGGAGATATTTTATATTGTTGTTAAGGGTTATTTTAAATTTTTTATTTAATTAATGATTTTTTAAATTTTTTATAAATTATTTTTTTCAAATCTACTTTTAGAAAAAATATATATTTACGTAGTTCTACTAAAAGTATTTTTTAAAATTTAAAAAAATTAAAAATACAAACATTTTTTTCAAACGAATGACAATCCAAGCCTAAGAGAGAAGGGACATGGATCATTTCATCTCACCTTCAAAGTAAAAGTACTTCTATTTTTTTTACAGCTAAATTGCAAAAAAGAAAAAAAAAATCCAAATTTTTTATTTTATTACAGTTGTAACTAATTATTTAAAAATTTGAATTTAGTTATGTCTATTTTAAGTTTTATAATAAATTTTGTTTCAAATGAATTATATCTCACTTTGAATTTATGTGACGATAATATAGAAAAATATCAAAAATATAAAATAATGACATGAAAAATATAGTAGAATTGATGTAGAAAAAAATGTCACATGAATATAAAAAGTAAAATAGTACCGTTTTGAAAACCATATTTATTGAAATAAATTTATGAATTTCATTCTCAAAATCCTCACTTTTTTAAAATAAATCATGTTATAAGATAGTTTGTCTTTCTCTTGGGAAGAGTAATTTGATGTGTAAAATTGTACCATTTTTGTTTATATACTCATGTGATAATTTTTTTCTATATCAACTCAACTGTGTTTTCCACGTCATCATTTTATATTTTTAATATTTTTGCATGTTATCGCCACGTAGACTCGGAATAAGGTACAGTCCATCTAAGCCAAAATTTGTTAAAAAATTTTGATATAGATTAAAAAATTTTAGTTAATATGCAAAATTTAAGGGACTAAGATGGACATTTTCGAACAATTTGGGGGTAAATTGAATCTTATTCCAACTAAAGAAGACACCCATCTTTCGAAGGCAAACCTACTCGACTCTTCTGCTCAGTGCCATATTCACCGTCAATTGCGTGATCAGGCCGGCCTAAAGCCGCAACCTTGCCGCCATCTTTACCGAATAATTGCCTTTGGGTTTACATCGCTTCCGCTGGTATGTATATATATATATATATATATATATATATATATATATATATATCTGCTAAGACTCTTTGATGTTCATGTTATCTTTTTGTTCAAAAATATGTATATATGGCTCTTCATGTATTTCCATTGAAGTATAATTGTTAATTTTAGTCTTTTATAGATGAGTAGTTAGATGTTAGCAGCAATTGGTGGTCATGCGTCGAGGATTTGGTGGCGATTGATGGAGAAGGGATAATCTAGTTATTATTCATATGGTTGCTGAGTAAATGAAAGTGAAAATTATTTTGTGTTTGTTAGGTGTGTTTGATTGGTATGTATGCTTGGTACAGATTAGGGTTAATATTTCAAGAAAATTTAGATAAATCAATTATTTTTCTGAATTTACTTTGGTTTTCTAATTTGGCACAGAGCAAAACAATGGCTAGTTGGCTACCGAGGAAGAATCCGTCGAACAAGCTGCTCTTGAGCACCGAGAGAGACTGAGGGCTCTTAAAGCTGCCCATGAACTTTTGAACACTCCGGATGAGGGTTCTGCTCAAGTTGAGGATAAGATAAATGATGAACTGATAATGAAACTGGAGAAGAAAAGTAAGTGCTTCTATTTTTCTTTTCTATTCTTTTTTTTTTTTCCTATTTTTTTGAACTTAAAATTATTTTGCAAATATCTTTATCTGGATGTTTATTTTGTGGCATGACATTTTATGTTTTCTGCATAGACCTGATAGATGTTAAATATGTTTATAAATAATTAAGTAAAAACCACGCTGGTGTGACAATCAGTAATGCCTCTTGAAGTTATTTTTGCATATCTGTTTATTTGCAGTTAGGCTTTCAAGAATTAAAACCATTGTCATTGTCTCTAGGGGGGAAATTATGTTTTGCCCTAGTTTTTTATTTAAAAAATGCGTTATTTGCTTCCTGAACTATCAGGGATTGTTCTATTGAGCTCGTACGGTACAAAAATGTTCTAATAGATCCTCAAGTTTTTATTTTTGAACCTAGCCAATACTAAAACAAAAGTTCGAGAACCTATTAAAACATTTTGGGTGAATTATACCGACAGTACTCAAAATATCTAACTCATAACAACTCAGTACCTAAACTATTATTTATAATATAAAATCTCTCAAACTTTAATTTTATAACATAAAAGTATCTGTGATCTAAATCTGTTAAACCATTTAACGGAATTGTAGACTTAAACTTTCTACATCAATAAAATATTTCCACGTGTAAATGCCACTTGTACAAAATGAATCCCACTAAAAATTTTCACCATTTAACGAAATGTTTGATCATGTTTGGTTTGAGGAAAAGTGAGAAAGTGTGGGAAAGCGATGAAAAATGTAAAAATTCTTTGTAGCACCTATTTTGTACATGTGACATTTACACAAGGAACTTTAATTTTTGCTGGTATAAAAAGTCCACATCAACGTTCCGTTAAATGGTTTAACAAATTTAGATGCTAGGTACTATTGTGTTACAAAATTAAAGTCCACATCAGTAAAACATAAGAGTTGGCCTTGTCTTAACTTGGTTCGTATTTACAAGTTCAAGGACCTATTAGAACTCTTTTGTACTTTAGAGATTCAACAGAACAATCCCGAATAATTCAGGGACCAAAATATGTTTTTTCTCTTTTTTTCTTCTATGCAATCCTAAGTAATTCATTAGCAGATCCTTTCTAGATATTTGTAATTACATCAGACTACAAGTGCTTATGGGAGGATGTGAAATGCTCATCAGAGCATGACTATTAAATAATTGCTGACTGACATTGGGTCTCATCATTATTGGAAATTTTCTTGTTATTACTGATGTTTCAAATATAATTCCAATGGTAGCTTCAGCATGGTAACTGACTAACTGGTATTGTGGCCAAACATTTACAATCCCATGCTTCAAGCCTTTTTATGTAGTGACTGTCATTATAACCATTGCTACTTTCTGTATTGGGCTTTTGCTGATACATGTGAGTGACATGTGAAATGGGACAGGCTGATAACATTGCTTTTTAGAAGTATTCACTATTTAGTACTTACAGAAACCAGTTCATAATATAAAACCTATGATGGCCACAATTTTATGACCTGTGTTTGCTACTTGCATCCTTAAGAATTCTATGCAAAACACAGGCCTATGCCCCATGAATCAGAGAAGCTATTTAAGTGGAGAAAAGTTTTTGTTTGAAAATTAAAATTTTGAATTACAGCCAATTGCTGGATTGAAATATCATAAGATTTGTTTTAAAAAGTCACAGCACATTTGTGTATTACTTCTGCGTTTTTAAGTCGTGGTTACTGAATTGAGGCTGCCATCATCCTATTTTTTTAAGGCATATGTTTTGGTCTCTTTTATGTGATTGATGGTAGTTGCCATATGTTGAGTTTTTGAACTTGTTATATTACTCTGTATCAGCCTGTCTGTATGTAATGCACTGGCTGATCGGCCCGTGCAAAAAAAAAAAAAAAAAGACAATATGTAGATGTCAATTATAGCTTAAACCTTGATTACTTGCTGGCTTTTTTTTCCTTTTCTCCCTTTGCTTTTGATCTATGGATTGCCAGAAAAACTTTTGATACTGTGTTGAAACATCAGAATTATTTTGCACATATAGATAGAGGGAGGGGCACATCAGAAAATGTTGGGCTCTCATAATAAGATCGGAACTATTTATGCATCAGTATGTTAAACTTTCTATGCTACATATAACTCCATCTTTCTTTTTCTCTTTTTCAGTAATCTCAACATGAAGTTTCGAAATTATGTTCCTCAAGACAAGGAGCTTCAAGAGGGTAAGCTTGCTCCACCAGAGCCACCAAAGTTCGAAGATCCTGTTGCAGCAGCACCGACTCTATCAGAGAAGAAAGAGGTGTTTGATTTAATTGCCGCATTTACTCACATCTCTGCTTTCTCTCTCTTCATGTCCTGTCCTTCACTCCCCAGTTTTTTTATCCTCATTTATTTTTATATTCTTTCTTTGGGTCGTATTTTTAGGATCCATTTCTCAACATTGCTCCTAAGAAACCAAATTGGAATCTGAGAAGGGGTGTGCAAAAGAAGCTTGATAAGCTTGAAAAACGCACACAAAAGGCAATTTATAAACTTATGGGTAAGTGGCTGTGAAGTTTAAGTCTTTGGATATATAACATTCCTCTGCAAATTAATTTCTTGAGATGCCAGTTTACTTAATTTTTTAGTAACTGGCTTGATATGCCTTTTGTTTTCCTGCTGTACCAAGTGGAATTGCTGGTCAATTAACTTGACATTTAATCTACTTGAAATTCCTGATAATTATCTCTTTTGGAAGGTTCAGATGGAGAAAGCGGGGGTGTTGGATGAAAAGTTTGAATGTATGGAATGTCTTATAGCACTTCATTCTCAATTCCTAATCACTCGTGTTATAAGAAAATTTTGTTTTTTTTTCCCAGTCATTTTATAGAGCTCCGGGTATCTTTATTAAAACCCAGCAAATGAAATTCACTTTTCCTGTTTAATCAAACTTTTTTTTTTTATTCAGTTAGTATTCTAATGTCCGAATGAACTTTATCAAATTGTAAATTTGATCAATTTATTTATTATTTTTGTAGAGGAACAAGAAAAAGAGAAACAGCTTAATGAAGATGGTGGAGGTGGCATGGAGGACTAACAATCAAGATTTCTGATGAATTGATTTCCTTCAAATCATCAGCCAAGGACAGAAGATGTTTATAGCTGATTTGTTAGACAATGATTCAGCTGTAAAATGCAACCACCGAGCGAATTCAGAAAAGTGGAAATCCTTAATTCTACTATGTGCTCTAAATACCAAAGTTACATTTCTTCTTAACTGAAGTGGGGCCTCCTGTAACGCGTGTATTTGGTAAGCTGCTATCTTTGATTGAGATCTTTGAGCCGAATTGCAAAACTTGATGTTTTTGCAGTGGTTTGTTATTCTCATTTTGTTACTGTCATCGGTTAGTAGTAAATTCATAGCAGTTTTTTACTTGTGAAGTGTGCTGAAAAGTGATGATTATAGAGCTCATGAGCCTTTCATTAAGGTGGAATATACACAGGGGATTCAGAGTAGCTCTGCGAAATATTCTATATATGGTCCTCAAATTCGGAGGTAGGAGTGAATTTTGTGAGGGAACAGTAGTAGTGTATTTCCGTAAATCCAATTTCCCAAGTATCTCGTAAGCTCTTAAAGACAGCTAGTCAATGAGATTTATATACCAATAAAAGTATAAAAATTCAACTGAAATAGTAATAAAAATTTTAAAATTCTATTAACTTGATGTTATATGTTTCAATATTTTTTATCTCAACTAACATAAAATATTTATATTATATTCATTCATTCACTTATTTTATTTAATTTGAATTAAAAGTTCAAATATTTTATACTGATCGGAACAAAAAGTGTTAAAACAAGTAACATTTTTCTAAACTAAATAATGTTATGAAATTTAAGTATTGTATTTAAAAAAACACTTTTAAAAAAAGTTTTTATTTTTTACTTTTTTTTAAAATTTTAAAAATTGCTTTGGAAAGAAAAAATAAATAAATAGATTTTTTTAAATATATATTTAAAAAAACAACTTATAAAAAATTAAATTAATTAAATTAATAAAATTTTATGTGTGTGTATATATATATTTTTTAACCAACAATTCCAAACATCCTTTTAATTTAAAAAAACTCAGAAAGTAAAAAAACTCAGAAAGTACGGATTATAAAAGTGATTTTGGAAGAACGAAATGAAAGGTCAAAATATTTTCAATTTCTTTTTTTTTTTTGTTTTTCTTTCAACTTTACCGTCAACAATACTTTTTTATCTTAATTTTATCCCAAACGTAAAAAGTATACTTCTTCGGATTTTTCTGGATTTACATAATTTTGATTTACAGAATTTAGAGTTAAAGACGACAGCTTCTCTCTGTGCTTCTGAATGTTATTTATAACGAGCTTCTTGTTGTTTCTCGAGAAAATCTTGAATCAATCATAAGAATAAAAATTTTATCAGATGGGTTTCTTGGAATCAATTAATTGGGAGCAAGAATCATACCCTGCTTATGATGATTACATTGTTTTACCTTTCTTTGCTTTGTTCTTCCCCACTGTTCGGTACTTTCTCGATAGATTTGTATTCCAGGTATTTTGTTGCATACTTTAGGTATATGCGGATGTTTCTTTTTATATATCTAATGTTTGTTGTTTCCTCTTTGGTTCAATTATGGCTTCTGTTCTCTCTGTGTTTTGAGATTATCTTAGGTTAATGACCACCTCTTTCAATTGTTTCTTTGATTGATTTATCTAGGATTTGGGCTTTTATTTAATGGGTTATGTTCGTTGACTTGGTAATGAGTTAATTCATTGATTTGACTTACTGATATATTGTTGCTTATTAACCTTTTTATCTGTTCATTAATTTATCTCTAGTTTTAGCATGATTCAATGCTCATTAAATCAATTGCCATTGACAGTTTGGCAAGGAATGTTAATTTTGCCTTACTTGCATCACTTTCGCCATTCAATTTAGAAAGGCTAAAAAACCAAATGTGAAAATTGGATTGAAAAGATCATGACGATACAGTGTTTAAAAATCTAATGCCAAGTAGTACTCTTAGATAGTGATAATATGTTGGGCTGGGAAACATAGCTTTACAGGTAGCTTAAATGTCTGAGTTGACAGCAGAGCACTTCAGAAGTACTTGAGTAATCAGAATTTGCACCGGATAATCATAAAACTTCTAATTCAAAAGTGCCTCTATCTTCGTGAAGCTTCCATTTAGTACCTGTATAACCGGTACTCTGGTTTCAATTATCTAAGCTTTGATTTGACTATCAACTGTGCAATTTTTTGTTTGTTTGACCAAAGCATCTGTTCAAATGGTTGGTGTGTTAAGGTAGCATTGAATGACCTAAGTACATTGAAGTTAACTTTCCTAGTTCCACTGTGCTTGCTTCTGTTCGAAACTTTACCTAATTCTGAATCATACCCCTATTGTTGTTTCTTCTGTGTTGCCTTTTCCCTGTTTTTTAAGGGGAAATTTTCATTGAAGTAAGGGAGATACTGACTTTCTGTGGAATGATATATTAAATTGTTTTCCAAATTAATCATGATAAATTATATTTGAGGCTGGGATTGAAATAGGACAAAGAGAGAACGGTGACTCTTCTAGGCTCTACAATTGATTGTTTCTCGCATAACTTTGCTTCTCTGAATATTTGGAATTTCAATAATCTTATCTTCTTGTAATTCAGTGACATAACTCGATTGGCAAATTCCATCATTAGAAATTTATACTGTCGTTGCTGTGTCAGCACACATCATTGGATGCTGTGATGATCCAAGTGTTTCATTATTGCTCGGTCTATTCTAATTCTGATGTAGTTTGTTTGTTTTTTCTCTCTTTCCGAAAAACAAAACAAGAAGAAGAATAATTGCATTTATGACATGGTTGCATGGGTATGGTCAATGTACAATTGCTTTCCAATTTAGTTTTATGCTAAATCGTATATCATAATAAGTTAATAACTGCATGCAGTAAGAAATACGAGTGGCATGGATCACTCCCAAATGAGCTTGTATTTTGATAAGTTTCCTATGCGAATTCTGGGCAGAGTTAGAGTAAGGTTGGCTATAGGTAAGGTTTTGTGAGGGTTGATTGACTTGATTCTAGATGTTTCAAGTCTGGGTTGTTAAAGGGTAGTTTAGTGAATTTGTTTAGAGTTTGTTACATGGGGAAGGTTGCTGTTATTATATATAGAGGAGGCTGTTTAGGGAGATAATCATATGAGTATTTTGTAAATAGGTCCTTGTGACTTGTGGAGAGAGCAAGCACTCTCGAAATGCTTGTTAACTTTCAATTTCCAGTTCAATCCAGTATCATCTTTTGATTTCCTTGGTTTTCTCAGCTGTAATTTTCCAGTTCGTATCATATTTATTGTTATTTTATTTTTTTTAGCATTATCTTTATTTTTCCTCCTAGTTCCTGGTTATTTTGTAAGTCTGTCTAAAGTGACCATGCATGTTGCAGAAAGTGGCTGCAAGATTAATTTTTGGCAGAGGACATCAGATGCTGGATGCTGATTCAGATGAGAAAAAGAAGAAGATACGTAAATTCAAGGAGTCTGCTTGGAAATGCATTTACTTTCTTTCAGGAGAGATTCTAGCTTTGACTGTCACTTACAATGAACCTTGGTTTACTAACACAAAGTATTTTTGGGTAGGCCCAGGAAGTCAAGTCTGGCCTGACCAAAAAATGAAGTAAGCTTTTCTACCATATGTTTAAGAGTTGTAGATCTCCATTTAGTTTCGTTATTCATATTCTGATTGTTGTTTGAGCAATATGAAGATATCGAATTATGAATTCTACCGTGACTAGAATATGAATTTCAGGTTAAAATTGAAAGCGGTATATATGTATGCTGCTGGATTTTACACATACTCCATATTTGCTCTGATATTCTGGGAGACAAGGCGTTTGGACTTTGGAGTGTCTATGAGTCACCATGTTGCTACTGTCATTCTCATTGTGCTGTCCTACATATTTAGGTATGTGATAATCAAGTTTCTTTTCTAGTTTTCAAATATATTGTTAATCACAACTATCAGCGAAGCTTTGTTGGTTTTACCTGTTAAAAACAAATGAGTGAATTCATAACCATGTCTTCCATGTAAAATATGATGCTTATGCAAATTGTTTCTGAGAGCTCTTTGATCGCTATGTCCCAATGTTATGGTTCATATAAGGATCATGCTCAAAATTCTCATACATCCTTTAATTTCGTCTATTGCTTGCAGGTTTGCTCGTGTTGGTTCTGTTGTTTTAGCTCTTCATGACGCTAGTGATATATTTTTGGAGATAGGAAAGATGTCCAAATACAGTGGTGCTGAAGGCGTGGCCAGCTTTGCATTTATCCTTTTTGTTTTATCTTGGATCATCCTGCGCCTTATATACTATCCATTCTGGGTCCTTTGGAGTACAAGGTCTTTGAAAGTTGATGCATATTTTATTTCCACTATCATTCTTATGTTGCTTCTTACATGATCCTTCTATTGCTCTGATCCTAAAATTAAGTTGGTTATAGGCATTAATTGATAACAAATATGTTGATCATCTTACAATATGAAAACCACTTGACCTGCTAAAAACTTAAACAATATTAACAAATATGCTGATTAGGGAAGCTAACAAGCCCTGCACTTGCTATTTCTGGTTATTGGTCAAACTTTATGTTTTGACTACATTGTGTCTTGATTTCCAAAATGTACATGGAGTAGAAGACCTTTTTTGTGAATTTTTATGCTAAATAAGGACCTCCACTCTCATAAATCAGGCCAGCCCCCTGCCCTCTTGGGCATTCTGTACATGTGGAAATTTGCTTATCACGGAAGGGTTGCTATTTTGCTTACCCTATTCCACATGCAATCCAGAGATAAAAATTGAATATAATTCGTTCCAGAAAAGCATGTCTTTCATATTAGGATTTTTATGCATGAGCCAATGTATGACATGATTTTCTTTATTTCTCCATTTAGTTTAAATCTCTTTGGTTGTTTACTTTTCTGGCAAACATTATTAGCTATATAACGCTTATCAAATTATTTACTCGTTTTTCTTTGTCTCAATTGCAGTTATGAAGTTCTCCAGAACTTGGATAAAGAAAAGCATAAAGTGGAAGGTCCAGTCTATTATTATGTGTTCAATACTCTTCTGTATTGCTTGCTTGTTCTCCATATTTACTGGTGGATCCTGATATATCGGATGCTCGTCAAGCAAATCAAAGCAAGGGGTCAGATTAGTGAGGATGTTCGATCAGGTATGTGCAAAAAAAAAAATGAAATGAAAATAAAAAAGAGATCTATATTGATGCGGATGCAGCATGAAAATAGGAAAGAAGGAATGAAACGAGGGAAATTAAACTTCAACATGAAAAATTGCTTCTATTCACGGCACCATCTATCCTGTTGATTTATGGTGTATGAAATAATTGGAATCATTTTAGAGATACAAGCTATTTGGAGGATTTTTATTTGTCAATCTTCTTTTTGCTTAATCATACTTACTTGATAGGTTGATCTCAATATGCTCTGCCCATATATTTGTTGTGCAGATTCTGAAGGTGAAGATGAACATGAAGATTGACCAAATACGGTAATTACATCCTCAATTTGACGGGAACCTCATTCAAAGTGCCATGGTGTTTCATCATTATCTTTTCAGGCTTACATATCTCTATCTTCAAAATAATAAAGTGATCAAACATAAAAATAGTAATCCGAAAACTTTTGGTTCCATCCTTCTCTTTTCTGAGTAAGATGTGAATAGTTTATTAAACAATGAATTTCATCATTGTGGTGGAGTCCAATGTATTTTTCTTTCTAGAATGAAAAACATTAGCATTGTTTTACTTTAGTATCCTGGTTTGCTTTGTTTTTAATTAAGAGAAAGGATTTATCATAGCTGTTTCTTCTGCAGTTGAGGAACCCTGTGGACTGATGTATTCTATAGCAAAATGGAAGGATTTTGATCCAGAAAAGCTTCTTTGCAATTGAAGGGCTTGTGGATAGGGGTTGAGAATAGATGTTGAAGCAAAAGCAGAAATCCATGGCTGCAATATGCGATTAGTTTGACTATTCATTACCACCTTACCTTAGCATTTATAGGTTCCCCAGTGATCTGTTGTAGGAAAAATTCTCATTGATTTTTGAACTAATATTGAACTTTGAGCCCACAGTCCATTTTGAGGGTTCATCTACATCATGTTGCATTTGATTTTTCCTTGCTCCATAATTGGAGGAACTTTTGTTCTTGAAAAGGTATTCTTACCTTAATTGTAGTTCAAAAGCTATGTAACTCTTTGGAGTTGATTGATGATGGTGCAGTGTGTGTTTTTAATTTATTTGCTGACAAGAAGAAATGAAAGGGAAGTTGAAAGATTTTCTTTATTTATTTTTTGTACATAAATATTTTGTGCAAATTTTCACATTAGAAAAAAAAAAAAAAAAAAAAAAAGGAATCATTATTAGATGTGTGTAAATTTCAATTGTTTTCTTAAAGATCCAGTTGAAAAATTATTAAGAAAATTTTATGTTTTTGCAAGAGGGCATATATGGCATTTGAATAAAAATCTTTGCCGACATTATCCCATTTGGAGGACTCTCAGGAATCTTTTGGTTAGTTCTATAATCTGTTCTACATGTAACAATATGTTCATGTTGATCTACTTCAATAAAACATCCACCACCTAATGTTCGTACAATAAATAGTACTGATAACCCCTTTTTGGGCTCCATAGACTCGAGTGGCATATACGAATATGAATTTTTATTATCTAGATCAATATTAGATAATAAAGCATAATGACTTAAACAAATTTATATTTAAGACTTAAAAATTAAGTCAAAAATATTTTTTTTAGGTCAATAATATAAATGGTATTTATTTTTATCACTACGTTATAATTTAATACTAAATTTTTTAACTATGGCAAAGTAATATAAATTCTTTCCAAAAAATTGCGATTTAGTAAAAGCTGAAAAATATGTTATGTATTATATTATCTATTTTACTTAAATATCAAATTGTAATTTTTTTTTTTAAAAAATCAGAAATAATTTATAATAATTAAAAAATTTAATACCAATTTATAATTGGAACGATGATACTATTTACGTTATTAATCCTATTTTTTATATATCAAGAAAAAGAATAAAATTTTCTCTGGAAAATTACAGATTTAGGCAGCAGCGGGTTACTTTCCAAATTTTAGGGTCGGTGATATATTTTTGTAGAGTAGATATCATTCATCAGCAAGGTCATATCCTTTTTAAAGCTTGAGCAGGAAGAAATTGTAGACACAGAAAGGGAACCTTCACTTCAGCTAAGATTTCTACTCCGCTCCCAATATCATTGCGCCATCGTTTTCCAATATCAGGTTCGTCTACACAGCGAGCTTCTTGTTTTCCTTTTTCTTTATTATTATTATTCTGCCTACCTTTGGGCTCTATTTGTTCATCGGGAAAATATCTGTGGGACTGGGAGTATATGATTTATGTTGACTGCTTATTTACATTTAGCATTATTGGATTGCAGTGGTTAGATTTGGATCGAAAGTAATTGTAACGATGTAATTTTCCGCCAATTTCCCCTCTAGGAGTCAAATTATTTGTGTGAAAACTTCTCGAGCTGTGAAGTACTTGTGGGATTAATTTTGTTAATTGATATCTCAAATTTGATGATTTCTTTTAGCTATGTGATTTCCATATTGTTCGATCTTAGTAAGCGTTTTCCGAGAAATGAGAGGTTGCCAGTTGAATAGTAGTAGGGATTTATACAGTTTCATCTTTTATAATAGTATTTGTTAAATTTCCTTTCGGTTCTAACACTTTTTGCTATCAGAGAAAGAGCCTAAACACAGCATATTTAGGTATCTCCTCTGTGTCATTCCTTAACATCATTATGTTACTTCTGTTATGTTCTTTGTTTCTGTTTAACTTTGAGAATTTGGGCGTTAGAAGCTTTTGAAGATTAGCATTGCTCACTTGTCCCCTGCCCATAATTGTTGCACTATTTTTTCAACCTGATAATTTATGCATGTCAAATGCTGAAAACTACTGGATGGGATAATTCTGCGATATACTGCATTGGGTATGAAATTGTCGTTAAAGTAGTATACACGTATTTGCTCTCTTACTTATTTGAGAGAACTATCCTTTTAGATTCAAATTATAACATTTTCGTTTTGCCTGACCTGGAAAAACATGTTCACTTGTAGGGACAGCTTTTTGATCAATATCTTTAGATAATTGTAGCATCAGTTGGGTGAATGCAAATTAGACTTTATCCCCATTAACACCTTTTTTAGTAGAAGACACAGAAAGTATGGGGAGAAAGATAGAACAGATGGAAAACTAGAAGGATATGCTTGAAAAGAGAATATAGTAAATAATATAGTATAGAGAAAGAAAACTTATAAATATTAACATTGTAATAAGAAGTGTGAACTTCTGACATTCAGCATCAGTCTCCTTTTCTCTCCTATACCCATATTTTTAACCTTTTAAATTCACCATTCAAAGAAAAATTAGTCTGCACCTTTAATTTTTCCTCCTACTTTCCTGGCCTTGTAAATCACAAATTGAGAAAATGTTACACTTAAAAATTTTTGAGGATTTCATTCATCTGTACCCTTTGACATGAAGATAATCAAGGGCTGTGGGGTACATTATACTTGAACGCATGAGATCTATTTTCCAGTGAACTGCTTGCTTGGTTTATATTTTGGCATGTTTTTAACTAGAGTCGTGTCCTATACCCTATAAGAGAGAGTGAACTGATACACTTCCAATCAAAATGACATATTCTAGAAGGGGCAAGAAAGGAACTATGGCCTAGTGGGGAAGTTGTTATGATCTCACTCTTTTGCTGTGTGCATGCTTTCTGTTATGTAAATATTCTGTTTGGGGTGGGAAAACTTTTGGTTGCACGGTTATAAGTAGAATAATACTGTGGAGTGGGTTTATCTTTTGGCCAAACTCAAGTTTTCTTTGTATGGAGAGTGCTGGTCTCTCAAAAACCAGTAGCCTTAATGAAATCCTTCTGATTTCCTTCTCATTCTTCCATTAACTTGTGAATTTGTGGTTGATTGAGTAGGATTCTATCATGAACCTTCATAAATTACATTTGCTTTTTAATTGCATCATTCTATCTAGGGTATGGCATTGATCTAATATTACATGCTAAACCCTTGATAAGCTATGAGTCTATGACCAAAGCACTGATACTAATGACATATGTACTGTTATGAGTAGGTTGTTCAACTTGTAATAGAGAAAGACATGGAAGATGTACTAACAGAGATTCCACCACCTTCAAGGTTTTTTCAGGAAGATCTCAACAACTTCACACCTGCATCACCTCCTCTTCCACCTCCTTTTATTTTGTTCTCTAATCCTAAATCTGATCAACCTCTGCAGCCATCTCTGCTCATTATCGCTTTATCAACTTCATCTCTATATGTTTTTGACCATGTATCCTCAAAGACTCTAATTGGAAGTGTCTTCATACCTGAGATTCCTTTCTCAGGCAACACTGTTGAACCTTCTCTTAGAGACAAATCCTGCAACATTTATACCCTAAACGATACTGATAATTTGATTTTATTGGTTTCTATTCAGTGCACTGTCAGTGCTGAGAGATCTAATGCAGTTTCTAAGTTGCTTATTGGCCAACAAATTATTCCTGAGAGGGTTCTAATCTTGGATTCAATTCAGAGCCAGAGTTTCCGAGGTAAGCTCTCGCCAGATGAAACATGTGCTTTCAAGCTAGAGACATTGACAGAGAGGAAAAGGCTAGATAACGGTTCTGGAGGTTCACCACTATTGAAAGATCTAGACTATTTTCCATCAGGGAGTTTGGTGGATGGCTTATCAGCTGCACTTCTAGCCCAATGCCAGATGAAGAACATCAGAGGAACTCTTTGTGTGTCCTGGCCTGAATATGGCAGTTCTGTGGTAGCCCTGGTTAAGTCTATACTGCAGAGAAATGTACTTCATGGTTTTGACTTGACCATAAATGGGGATACTGCCAATAAGTACCGGATTAAAGATCATACTTTCGATTCTGAACTCTATACTTAATGTACTAGGTTTTAAGTCCTTGTTTAACTCATGGGTCGTTACTCTGGCAAAATTTTGAGATTGGCTGTGACACTGAAGAATTCTGTTTCTTACTTTGTTTTCCTTGATATGATCTCCTGCTTTAATTTCAGGATGGCAATCTGTCAAAGGTTTTGGAAGGATTAGTATTTGTCATATTACCGCTGAAAATACTTGTCTGTTTTCAACTTCACCTTTCTTTTGTGCCGAAGTTGTAGAAGACTGCATGTTAGCGTATCGCTTTCTCTATCGGATCTGGATTTCTTCCTGAAATTTTCCCATTGGAAAACAAGGTAAAGCCAGATAAAAATTAGCTCTCTAACCGTATCCTTCTATAAAGATTTCAGTACTAAGACCTACCTGTGGCTCGTCATTGTTTCTTGTAATAGGCCAGTAGACCATTTTTAGCCAGGAATTGTCTCTTGACCTGAAATTTTGATTCTCCCTATTGTGTATGAGATTTGAATGACAGTCTTAGTATTATAGCATCACCATCTATCCAATTATATGCAAATATTGGGTTGCACCGATATTATTGAAATTTCAGATGTATTTTCAAACATATTTTATTCTTTAAATTAACATTAATTTCAACTTGTGAGACTCCATTAATATTTTAATGTATTATATTAATTATTAATAATTTAAATTATTATAAAATGATAAAAATGGGACTTATAAGTATATTTTTATTCAAATGAAATTCTTTTTTTTCTCTTTCAACATTTGAAAAGCTTGTAGAAGTACATGATATTAAAACATTAATAAAATTGGAAATGCTTTTATAATTTTTCAAATTAGTATCATTAAATTAAAATTTATTATATATAAGTATAATTTTTAACATTTTAACGAAAAAGTCAAATACCCTTTTCTTGCAGACCTGCACTTCATGATCATGACTGGGTTCGTTTTCTTTCATTCTAGATTTTCACTCTTGGAAAAGCAACCCATAATTTTAGAATGCTAGGGCAGAGTATGCATAATTCGTTCTTGAAGAAAAATCTAAAACGATATATGTGAATTGACCTTGATAACATTATAATTTAAAAAAAGAAAAAGAAAAAAGGAACTGAGAGCTATAAATGATCTTTACCCAAAACCAATCCAACAGCTTAAATTAGACCATCCAATTCCAACGGGTGAAGTCCACGCCAAATCACAAAAAAAAACTTAAGGTCGAGGAGACTGCCACACGTTTTAAATAATAGATTGTAGTACCCTTCTTCGAGAAGAAATTCTTGTATAGATGGAATTTATGTAGAGCGAATTAAGGAAAATGTTATGTAATTATTTTGTGCATATGACAGTTTTTTATTGGTTTAATTTATATAGACTCAATCTATATAAAAAAATTTTTTGAAGTATGTTCATAATGTCTCAACTTGGACTTCAACAAAATAAGGGAAAGAAGAATATTGAATATGAAAGATTGATAATTGGAGTAAAATATAGCAAATATTAGCTGTTATGATCAGTTTAAGATTTGGTGAATTCCCCAAATTATTAAGTAATACAAATGAGTATACATGTTAAAAAAGTTCAAATCTTTCTCACAAACCTTTTTTTTCCTTTTTGGTGATTTTAGTTTGGGAGTACCCACCAACCAGGCCAACATTATTAGTTGCATCCACTATTGACTATGCAGATGTACTCAAACAGAAATGCAGTAAAGCAAAGTGGATTACTCCACCGTTACCTCTCTTTCTATATATCTCACATTCCAACCCATTTCTCCCACCTCTTCTGCCATTCAAGAAAACCAAGAAATCAAAAATGGCACCTTCCCTTCACTCCAAGATTTCCTCTTTCCAATCTGTTCTTTTGGTTTCTATCTTCATCTTCAGCAGCAGAGTATATGCAAGTGACCCTCCTCTGACTTTGGACTACTATGCATCTTCTTGTCCTACTGTCTTTGATGTTATCAGGAAAGAAATGGAATGTGATGTTCTCTCAGACCCGCGTAATGCAGCTATTGTTGTACGGATACATTTTCATGATTGCTTTGTTCAGGTATCTCACTACTATAAAAATAACATATGACAGCAACATAAAACTGTTAAAATATTGTAATTAGTCACAGTAGCAGATTGATAGTGACCATTATATCTGCTTCTGCTATCATAAATTATTGCAACACTTAGAAGTAGTTGCCAATTAATACGGTAATAGACTGTTAATGCATGGTTTAATTAATGGGTGCTGCAGGGATGTGATGGATCAATTTTGCTAGATGATACAATTACTTTACAAGGAGAGAAGAAAGCTTCTCCAAATGTGAACTCTCTAAAAGGTTTTAGATTAATTGATAAGATCAAGAACAAGGTCGAATCCGATTGCCCTGGAGTAGTCTCTTGCGCAGATATTCTCACCATTGCTGCAAGAGATGCAATAGTTCTGGTTGGTGGACCCTATTGGGATGTTCCAGTGGGAAGGAAAGATTCAAAGACTGCAAGTTATGAACTAGCGGCAGCAAATATTCCAGTTGCAGATGAAGGCCTCGTATCTATCATCTCCAAGTTTCTTTATCAAGGCCTCTCAGTCACTGATATGGTAGCTCTTTCAGGTAACAATCTCAATAACCTCTATGTCAATATACAACCACTTGGTTGACCAGTTGCGGAGTCACATTCACATGATTTTTAAAGATGTGCTCCTCCTGACTTTAGGCTCTGCCACTATGCTTGACCCAAACCCGTGGGAACTGATTTGCCTGCCGGGTCTATGTTTACATGTTTAATATAACTTGCAGGGTCACACACAATTGGCATGGCTAGCTGCAAGAATTTTCGATCAAGGATCTATGGAAACTTCGAAACAACATCAGATAAGAGTGCAGTGTCTGAAACATACCTGAGCCAGCTGAAATCTACATGCCCAGCAGCTGGTGGAGGAGATAATAACGTATCAGCAATGGACTATGTAACCCCTAATCTGTTTGACAACGCTTATTATCAGATTCTACTGCGAGGAGAAGGACTATTGAACTCAGATCAAGAACTTTACTCGAGCTTGGTTGCAAATGTTCAAACAAAGCAACTTGTTGTCAAGTATGCTCATGACCCAGTTGGTTTCTTTCAGCAATTCTCTGATTCAATGGTCAAATTGGGGAATATTACTAATTCTGATAGCTTTGTCAATGGCGAAGTCAGGAAGAACTGCAGATTTGTCAACACTTGACTGCATTACCAGACTGGTAGCGAGGCTTCCACAGTTTATTAATTTGTATTAATTTGTTTGCCATTTATATCAAGAAGTGAAAACACCGGGTTTCATCTGTAACAATTACTGGAAATTCAAGTTTTATTTTTCTCTTTTTTGATTCATTTCAATTGATGAAAGAGACTAAGGCATTCAGGGATTTAAAAATTCATATATTTCATAAAATTTGAGGATTTTAAATCTATATATTGCGAAATTCATGAATTTTAACAATTTCATTATTTGATTTGACTATAAAATTTAAACATTGATGATGTAATTTTTTTACATTCATATTTGGTTTAATAATTACAATTCATTAGCAATTAATTTTCAAGTTTATCATTTATTAGATATTAAGAATTTATTATTAATTAAGAATATACAATCAATTCCTCCACATGCTTAAAAATTAAAAAAATAAAATTGATTACTTTAAGAGTTTGAAAATAATAGAAAAATAAAAATAATAAAATTAATGGTAATCTCTCTCTTTATATCTTATAAGTTAATCTTTGAAACATAATCAATTATTCTTAAAATGGGAATTATTTATGTTATAATGTCTAATGACATTGCTATAAACTAAAAATTATCTTTTATTAATAATTTAATGCATGTTAAGATTATCTTATCATTATGTAAAATAATAATAATAATAATATTAAAGTAATTATTTGAAATTGAAAGAAAAATAATTTTTATTTTTTAAAGATTAAAGACAGTTTTAGAGTATTATTAATTTATAAAGGTGGAATAAAAAATTTGACAACAATTTTTCATTGACAAAAATGATAAATTTTAAATCAAATCCTACCTAAATAAAGGAATGAATTTCTAAAATTCATTAATTTTAGATATTTTTTAAGTAATTAAATATTTGATTTGATATGAAATCATAACCTAATATTTTGAGAAGAATGAAATATTAGAGAAACACAATTATGATCAAACACAGGACAACATACGATAATTAATAAAGCTTAACTTAATGATAACAATCAGAATTGTTGTCACGTCTGCGATATAAACATTGACCGTATATACGTATTACTGTCGTTTATATCGTAATATAGAGGCGTACCGATCAGAGTCTAAATACGGACATATGAGCGTGAAAAATTTAATATAATATGATAATATAATGCTTAATATGAATATTGAGATGATTTGATGAAACGTTGCAATTTCGTATTATATATGTAAATCAAGGCAACAGACTGGGCCGAGAATACAAGATTTTTGCCCAGCGGTAAGAATTTGAGTTAAGCATACCATAATGGGGAGAATAATATTTTAAAGCCATAGGTGAAGTTATATGGAGATATTTGGAGGTTAAGGGTTCCGATTTACATAAATAATGTTCCTGGTGTAGATTTATAGTCTGATATTCTGATTGAGAGTTAGAGATATGCGTTTACTATCGCAATGATGCCAAAAGATTTTTAAAACTGATAATTTAGAAATCGGATTTCAGATGAATTTTTACAGGCATGATTTAGAAAAAAGACTAAATTGCAAAAACGAAATTTTCACACTGGTGGTCGTTTTGCAAAAGCGGAAAGACCATTCCGAAGAGAAAATTTTTCTGAGAATATTGGTATGTTTAATTTGAGGAGATAAGGTCATTTGAGATATGAAATTTAAGAAAATAAATTTGCTCATGTACTAAATTGAAAAGTTTGGAAAGTTGGTGGAAAAATGGCCACAGGAAACCCACCGGGCCAATAACCCTAAAGGGGTGTTACA